>CM033475.1:120116655-120134155 GCA_019447015.1 Hymenochirus boettgeri | reverse complement strand
TTGCAAAGAACTGCACTTCAGGTTTACTTTAATTACAACCACCCCTTGCAGAAATGTTGCATATTGTTTATAAAAGTGTACCATTTAAAGAGGAAGTTGGAGGGTATGTTTACAGCATACCCTCCAACATCCCCCTTTAAATAATTATACCGTTGAAATATATATTGCACAGAACAGAACTTCCAAGCGCACGCTTGCCTGTCACTCATGACGTGAGTGCGTGCACAGACGTGTGACGCCATCTCGCCGCACACAAGCACTTGGAAACAGGATATTATCTTTTACGACTACTGAAGATGTTGGAACCAGGGAATCCTGGAGGGTAGGAGCTAAACTGCATCAACTAAAAAGATTCAAGATATCAGCAATTTAAAGGGCATGTCCACTCCCAAAACTATAATCCCCCCCACTACTGTCCCCATTGTGTAGTGTAGTTTAATCCTGTAGTTTAATCCTCCATCTGGTTCTTCTGCTATCCCCCCTAAAGTCCAAAAAAATGCCCGCCAGGAGTACTGCAGAGTCCATATAGGACTCTGCCTCTGTCTCCCCTCGGGGAGAAGTTTGGCATGCGCACTGCAGCCCTTCTCCCCTCCCTCTCCCTCCCGATTAGGATTCCTCCCCCTAGCGTAAAATCATTTATACATAATATTCTCCTGTCCCCCATCCCCAACCGCTATATTTTTAATTCAGAAAGTGCCCAAATATTACTTACCTTCCCTCTTTCATCCGCCGCACTGAACTCCCGGGAGCCACATCCGTGATTGGCTGCCGCTCAGCCAATCACAGACGCGACTGCCAGTCCTGCCCCTCTGCTTGCATTTTCCCACAAGCAGAGGGGCCTGGCAGTGCGGAGGAGGAAAGAGGGAAGGTAAGTAATATTTGGGGCACTTTCTGAACTTAAACTATAGCGGTTGGGGTGGGGGGACAGGGAGAATATTATATAAAAAATTTTTAGAAGGGTGGACTGACATGCCTTTAAAGCAGAAAAGGTAGGCTCTGGAGGGGCATAGGGAAAAAAAAGCCAATAGTTTTTTTTAAAGCTGCAGCTTCCAACTAAACTTAACATTGTTTTACAGCATAATTATCTTGAAACCGAAGGAGAAACTAATTTTCTTCTTTTTTTGTTTCAATGTTTTTTTGATAAGACTGTAAGTTATGATTTGGCAGTCGATATAACAATAAAGTATTTGCATACATCCATAATGGGGAGAGCAGTTATAAAAAATACTATATAAACAAATATACTCTCAGATAAATAGATAAGGCCATCATGGGGCAAAGTTCCCTTGATTTAAAAACTGGCTGTGTGCGCAGAAGTATATTTTCTGTGCATGTACAAAATTACATTTTGTGAGCTCCACACTGCAGCATTTATATTCCATTCAATTTTTGTGTGCGCAACACTTTAACTATGTGCACACGACCTGCAGACATGTGTGCACGAACGCACAGCTTAGAGAAAATGTGCCATGTGGGTGCTTTTTTTAAATTATGGGGATGTTACTCTAAAAAAGGAGAGTAATGGGTTAGGGATAAGTCAATTATCAACAGAACTGTATGTATTAATACCAGTAACTCTCAATATTTTTTTAGTTTTAGAAACTTACCAACCCACTTTTAAAGCTATTCAATGGGGGCGGAGCTAACGATCAATGGAGTATGAAGCACTCTTCCATAGCTCCTGCAGAATATATAGAATCAGAAGTCAATATCACACTAAACGAGCCATAAAAAACAAACAGAAGAACACTTTCTTCCTACCTGGCACCTGGCTACATGACCAAAAGCAAGGCACAAAGGCATCGGAGCAACTACAGGGGTTAGTGAGGTTAGCTGTGGAGGAGGCTGCGTGAGAGAGGAGGCCGCGATCCCTCTGGAACACGCAACAATGCTTCACAACACCTACTCTGAGCCACAGATCGTCAGGAGGCTGCAGAGGCCCAGGTGCAGAGGAGAGGAATCGGGCCAGCACATCATATACCTGACCCACAATCCTCTATGGCCCATGAGCCAACCGGTAAGAAATACAGAGGGGGGTCGGAACAAGGAGAGATGGGACCCTGCACAGGGAAAGAAACTCAGGCCTTTTCCCTTCTCCAGACTTCAGACCCATACTCCCCACCAAATGACCCCCCTCGAGCATAACGTGGCCCATTGGCAACATGAGACCCGGGCACTGCTGCAGGCCCAGACAAGACAGCCATACACAGCACCTAACAGCGATACAGGGCTCCACAAGATCACTTACTACCTAATTGAAGAAGTCAAATCTGACTTATCGTTATTGCACCACTTCCTTGGAATGTTCCTAATTTTTTACTGATTGTCTGTTGGATGGGTCAAGATGCTCTGATCTCTACTGAGCAACTGAATCAACCCAGGCGCTGGGTCAAGGCAAGACCATAATGGTCTCTGCTAGGGGTCCTGCAAACAGGAAGTCAGTATTTCGGTTGCATTTATTTATACACAGACAAAATTGTCAGATTAGTGTCATTGTGATGAAAAAATACTGTTTTTTCTGAATAACATATGTATAGTGCACTGAACTTCCCCTTTACCTTTCGCAAAGGCATGGATCTTAAAGAATACTACAAACCAACAGACTTATTCTGCGAATGCTGGAATCCTCTTCACAATTCTTACAACATAATCCCATATAACTCTAAATACTATAATTGAATTGACAAAACCATTTACAAGGTACTCCGTGAGTATTAGAGCTAATGTATGGATCACTGATTAAGCCTTGCCATACAGTGTACATGACAAATTATAACTAGAAAGGGAAAGTTTAAGTATAAACTTTGAATTTGGCTTGAAAGACTGCATTTGGAAGGGAATTGTTGTGTTTTGCTGCAGATTTTAAAACTCAATAATGCAATGATGAGGACATTGTTGTTTTTACTTACCCTTTAAATATGTCACATGCATTAAAGGTTAGGGCAGTTGGTGGGTATTCATATCGGTGGG
The DNA here is from genome assembly GCA_019447015.1 of Hymenochirus boettgeri. Lineage (NCBI taxonomy): Eukaryota > Metazoa > Chordata > Amphibia > Anura > Pipidae > Hymenochirus > Hymenochirus boettgeri. The sequence continues at coordinate 120,131,185 of CM033475.1, read as the reverse complement.
GGATAAAATACTAACTTTTTTGATGATTGGTCAAAATGAGTTTTTTTTACTTTAGTTACCCTTTACTATGGCTGGCCATAGTAATGGATAAGTAGATCATTAGATGTGTGTACCCGTGTCGGGTTGAGAGTTAAAAAAAAAAAAAAACTTTTTTGATGACTGGCAAAATTCGTTTTTTGACTTGTGTACCCTTTAAGTATGGCTGCAACAGTAATGGAGGGGTAGGTCAGTAGCTGTGTATACCTGTATCACTTGGGGGTTAAAAAAACAAAGTTTTTTTATTATTGATCAAAATTTGCTTTAGTTACCCTTTAAAGTATGGCTGCCACAGTAATGGATAAGTAGATCAGTAGATGTGTGTACCCGTGTCGGGTTGAGAGTTAAAAAAAAAAACTTTTTTGACGATTGGTCAAAATTAGTTTTTTGACTTTAGTTACCCTTTAAGTATGGCTGCAACAGTAATGGAGGGGTAGGTCAGTAGCTGTGTAACCTGTATCATGTTGGGGGTTTAAAAAACAAAGTTTTTTATTATTGATCAAAATTTGCTTTTTGACTTTAGTTACCCTTTAAAGTATGGCTGCCACAGTATGGATAAGTAGATCAGTAGGTGTGTGTACCCATGTCTGTTGAGAGTTAAAAAAAAAACTTTTTTGATGATTGGTCAAAATTAGTTTTTTGACTTTAGTTACCTTTAAGTATGGCTGCAACAGTAATGGAGGGGTAGGTCAGTAGCTGTGTTACCTGTATCACGTTGGGGGTTAAAAAAAACGTTTTCTGATTATTGATAAAATTTGCTTTTTTGACTTTAGTTAGCCTTTAAGTATGGCTGCCACAGTAATGGATAAGTAGATCAGTAGGTGTGTGTACCCGTGTCGGGTTGAGAGTTAAAAGAAAAAAACTTTTTGATGATTGGTCAAAATTTTTTTTTGACTTTAGTTACCCTTTAAGTATGGCTGCAACAGTAATGGAGGGGTAGGTCAGTAGCTGTGTATACCTGTATCACGGGGGTTAAAAAAAACAAAGTTTTTTGATTATTGATCAAAATTTGCTTTTTTGACTTAGTTACCCTTTAAAGTATGGCTTCCACAGTAATGGATTAGATCAGTAGGCGTGGTGTACGGGTTGGTTGAGGGGTATGTCTTTTTTGTGTTTACAACCATAAAACTATTTTTATTGAGGATAAATCTAAATTATTTTTTTTACTTAGTTACCCTTTAAGTATGGCTGCCACTGTAATGGTAAGTAGATCAGTAGGTGTGTGTACCTGGGTCTGGTTGAGGGGGATGTTTTTTGTTTTACAACAAAAACTATCTTTTATGAGGAAAATCTAAATTTGTTTTTTGACTTTAGTTACCCTTTAAATATGGCTGCCACCGTAATGGATAAGTAGATCAGTAGGCATGTGTACCTGGGTCTGGTTGAGGGGGGTATGTCTTTTTGTGGTTTACAACCATAAAACTATCTTTTATTGAGAATAAATCAAATTAGTTTTTTTTTACTTTAGTTACCCTTAAGTATGGCTGCCACAGTAAGGATAAGTAGATTAGTAGGTGTGTGTACCTGGGTCTGTTGAGGGGGTATGTCTTTTTTCTGTTTATAACCATATAAAACTATCTTTTTTTGAGGATAAATTAAATTAGTTTTTTTGACTTTAGTTACCCTTTAAATATGGCTTCCATGGGAATGGAAAGGTAGGTCAGTAGGTGGGTGTACCTGGGTCTGTGTGGGGGGTTGGGGGTATCACCATTTGTATTTATGACCATGAAAAAAACGTTTGAAATAACCACATTTGAGGTTGTTACCATTATAGTCTATGGGAAAAAATGTCTGGAAATTCGCAGATAAATCCAAAACGCTTCCACGGATTCCTTAGTTAGAAGATAGCACACTTCTCCTATATGCCCCGCACGTCTGTACCTAATTTCATGTCTTAGCTCAAAAAACTGTGGGAGGAGATACGGTCCAAAAAAGCTGAAGAATAAAACGGAAGAAAAAAGAAGAAGAAAAAGAAGAAGAAATAGAAAAGAACAGTAATTGGCTTTTTCAAACCAAATTAATAATACATGGTATGAACAACTCATGAAGCATCAGAAAGTCTTAAAACCTAAATTTAGCTCTTTCGACATAATATATCTCTAAGTGGCTCTATATACATATATCTCATAAATGAACATGTTGTTTAATAAGATGTTATTTGGTAACCTATCTACAAAATTCTATTATGTGATTGAGATGTGGGAGATACTGGTCACGTGGACTCACATGGGACTCTTTTGCCGCACTGACGCGGGGGTCGGGACTTAGTGGCAGTTGGAGACTGATCTCGTATTCTAAATTGTTTACCTATATGTTGTAATGCTATAATTATAGCTTAGCTCCAAAATATAATTGCAGGACTTTTTCCTATTTTCATCTTTTGCTGCCAGCTCCCCAGCAACAGTACATCCACACAGTTTGTTCACAGGTGAAAGATAAACAGTAGGTACACATCTCTACCTTTGGTTATCTAGACTGTGAATGCAGACTAGTTATAAAGTCTGGTTTACTCAGTTTAAAGAGCATGTCCACCCTGGAAATTAACTTTTTATATAAGGTAGGTAGCAGCTGCCCACCCCCAACAGCCGTAATATAACTTCTAAAATATGCCCATATCTTTACTTACAGCCCCGTCTCTCCGCGACGTCGCCTATCCAGCTCCCTGCTTGTGGAAGTTGCAAGCAGGGCTGGTCCGCCATCCGTGTCTGTGAATGGCCAAGACACGGCCAATCGCAGACGCGGCTGACGTCATCGAAGACATCGCAGGAGAGAAGGTTCCGTATGTAACTATCGGGGCATTTTTTTAAAGAAATATTTGCGGTTAGGTGGGCAGCTGTTACTTACCTTATGTAAAGTGGATTTCATGCTAGATGCCAAGCCTCAGAGGATGGATCCGGATGGTGGGGAGGGAGTGGGGGGAGGGTCCCTGCGCATGCCTCAGACCTTGATGAGGTTGAGGCAGAGAAACAGGCCCGAGGATGACTCACTGACAGCTTTACTCTGCAGTTTCCTGGACTTAGAAAATATATTGAAGAAGATTTGGAGCAGAGATATTAGGTAAGGGTTTTTTTAAACTACAGAGTGTGGCCAGTATGGGGTTAAATTCAGTTTTGGGGGTGGACATGCCCTTTAATGTTTATTGCTCATCACAGTTTCCCTCCCCCCATATATCCAACTAATGGGAATTTCCCCTCCCCCCTTTCACGTATCTGAACATAAATTCAACTAACGGGACATTAAAATTAATTGGAAACAGCAAAAAAGCGAGGGTCGCACTCCAAAGTAAATTAACTTGAATTATTTTAACCACACATATATCACAACGTTTCGGGGGAAACATGCCCCTTCCTCAGATGATCATCTGAGGAAGGGGGCATGTTTCCCCCGAAAGTTGTGATATATGTGTGGTTTAAAATAAATTCAAGTTAATTTACTTGGAGTGCGACCCTCGCTTTTTGCTGTTTCCAATTGATATATGTCCATTAAGGGTTGGACTATCTGGAGGAGTGGGCACCCAGGGTGGACGAGTGCAGAGGATCACCTTTACTTTATGACATTAAAAATTAAACCTATCCTCTATGGCTAAAAAACTAAATGTATTATCTTGGAATGTACGAGGGCTTAAAGGGCATGTATACTTAAAAAAATTTAATATTATGATCCTTAGGGTAGCCCACCCCTACTGCCATAATAATACCAAAACTTTCCAATATCTACTTACAGTCCCTTCACTCACATGACATCTTCTTCCCTCTCTGCTAACAGGAAATAGCAGAAAGGGGCCGGACCGGCAGCTGCGTCTGTGATTAGCTGCCGGCCAGCCAATCACAGACACGGCTGCCGGCTGTGAAGATAGGCGTGGGACCGAGGTGCTGTAATTAAATGTCGGAAAGTTTTTTTTCCGTATTATTATGGTGGTTGGGGGTGGGCAACCCTAAGGATCATAATATTAAAAGGGATTAACACTAGGAGAAGTGGCATACAGATGGGATCTGGAGGGAGGGGGGGGGGAAGGGCTCCCCTGTGCATGTCAGCACAGGAGGCAGAGACCATTGGACAGGGAAGACAGCCACTACTCTTCAGTTTCCTAGACTTTAAACATTGACTGCAGGAGAACCAAAAGGAGCAGAATTGTAAGGTAAGGATTTTTAAAAATACATAGGGGCAAGCACTTTGGTAAATTTTATATTGGGGGTGGACATGTCCTTTAATGACCCAGAAAGAGACTTAGGGGCGACTTACCAAGACTCACTGGGCAAATATATGGAGTTAAGTCACGCTAACCCGTGTGTGCTACTCCATTTAGCGTTGGATACTCGGGTTACACAAAAATCACCCGTGCATCTGACGCTCATGATTCGATATCAAGTTTTCAATAGTTTAAGCACAGGATTTTGACTCCAAATAGCTGGCGTTAAAATCCCGCAGTGGGTAAGTCCTTAGCGGGATTTACCCACATTCGTAAACGCGGTATTGAATCGTGATGAAAGGAGCATTTAACCAGAGCGATAGTGGCTTTGGGTAAATGAGCCTGTTAGAGTTTTTACACTGCATTCAGGAGACACATCTATCCCAACCACCACACACTATATACTTAAACATGGTTGGCCTGGTCAGTGCTGTTATTATCTGCATACTCAAGTGTGTATAATATTACTGACCAAAAAGGTCAGGCACAGTTCCACGAGGGAGATATGTGTTCGTAGCCCTGAACATGATACCAAACTCATAGTACTGCGTGAGGAACTCATATGATCATCTCTCACCAGCTTCCCTATACCACTTAAAGCAGCGTCAACCCTTCACATTGCGTACATATCCCCACATGTGTAATATGTATGGTTGACTCCAATGTCGTATGGATGAAACTATAGGCAGATAACCACGCCATCACTCACGTCCTACCTTATTAAAAATCACTATACAAGAGATGAATGGCCCAAACTCCTGGAGAATTAGATATCCACCTGAAAAAAAGAATACACATGCTACTCCTCTACACATGGAACTCTATCCCGTTATAGACTATATTTATAAATAAACTATTTCCTGCACCATTGGAGTGGACCCAACTACCTAGAGGAATCTCAGATCATTCCAATCTTTATTAATATCTCTTTATTGGGTTTTGACCTAAAAGGAAGTTCTGTGAGTGAAATGACTACTAGTGAGTGCCTTCTCTTAAGGACCTTGCTCTCAAGGACACAGAAAAAGAAGGACACTTAATCATTTGATGGTTTGTTGGTGTGTGAAAGTTTGAAAATAAGGATTGTTTGTATGTTAAGGTATGCTATGTGTGCAGGACTGTGTGTTGCAGTAAGCAGACTAATCTTTCTTCTTCCACTTAAAGGGTGTGCTGGACTTCTATATTCTAGTATTGTACCTGTTGTAATCACAAACAGGCTGTGAAAGGGTTAATAAGTGTTTTTTTTCCCCTCTTTTCTGGCTCTTGCGCTAATTGGTGGGTGGGGGTTGGGGCCTATTAGTTAAATAGGATTCACAGTTGTTGGGCTTGTGGTTTGGACCTAAAAAAAAGTTTCCTGTGAGTGAAACGAACTAGTGAGTGTCCCTTTCTTTAAGGACCTTGCTCTCAAGGACATAGAAAAAGGACATTGAAACAAGAAGGGCAACAATAAACAAAGGTTTGTGCGTCACAGTGCTGGTGTGGTGTATTAGAAGGGACAGTTCTTCCGGTACCATGCAATGTGCATCGTGCACACATGTATAGGAACACTGCAGCAGACGTTCCGGGGAACCTATGTCTGTGTCAGGTGTGAGTGGGTTGCCCTTGGAAGCTGAGTGGTGGAGGTCTTAAGGGGGCAGCTTGCAGCATGCATTGGGATTGGCAGAACTGGGGGGTCAGCAGGCACTGGCTGGGGCCAGTATAGAGGTGGGGTGGAAGAGGGACAGGAAAGGTTGAGGGAGGAGGCAGGTTTTGGTAGGGTTACTAGGGGAAGTGGGGGACGGAAGAGTAGGGGGTCCTCTTCCCAGATTGTCCATCCCAACAGATTTGCCGCTTAGGTAATGAAGTGGAGGAGGACACCTCGGAATTAGCGTGTATTAAGGGGGCTAGTCCTTGAGCACCCAGGGGACTGCCATCTCTGATACAAGGGAGGAGGAACGAAGGGTCAGGAATGCAAGGCTGGTGGTAGTGGTAGGGGACTCCATTATAGGAAGGTAGATAGTGGGAAATCTGCCGCCAAGACCCTACATGCCGAACTGTGTGTTGACTGCCTGGTGCTAGGGTTAGGCTTGTGGTGGATCGTTTGAGACAAGTATTGGGTGGGGCCGGGTGTGACCCGGCGGTCTTGGTTCACATTGGTTGCCAATGACAAAGTTAGAGGTGGAGATAAGGTCCCTTAAACATGATTTCGAGAAACTAGGGCCAAGATAAAAGCAAGGACTCCAGGGTGTTTTCAGAAATACTACCGCAGCCACGTGCTAAGCCAGGGAGACAGCGGGAGCTTAGGAGCATTAATGCGTGGCTAAGAGAGTGGGTGTAAGGAAGAAGGGTTGGGTTTATGAGAAATGGGCCAGACTTTGCTGTCGGCTACAGGCTCTTTAGTAGGGATGGGTTGCACCTCACTGATGGTGGTGCAGCTGTTTTAGGGGAGAGATGGCTTGAGGGTTGGAGGAGATTTTAAAATAGGTTGGGTGTGGGGGGGGGAGGGTATTAGCAGTCTCACTAGATAGTCCAGGAGGGAAAGCAGGGTTTTGTAGATAGGCCAGTGGTGGGCGGAAAGGGGGGTGGGGCTAGCATAGGGGATAGGGAGGAATGTGTATTAAAGTGTACAAAATAAATTACAGGATCATAATTAAATGTAGGTTTGCAAATGCGAGAAGCTGGCTGACAAAATGGGTGGAATTGGAAATGATGCATTGAATGAAAAGTTGATGTAATAGGTTAGCAGAGAAACGTGGTGTGAACAGTTCTCACGACTGGGCTGTAAATATAGAAGGATATGCCTTGTTTAGGCAGGACAGAAAAAAAGGAAAGGGGGAGGAGTATGTGTTTATGTAAAAAGAATTGAAGCCAAACTTAAAAGAAGAGATAATGGTGATATGGATGATAAGTGGAGGCAATAGGTGGAATTAGGCAACAGGTAAGGGTGGTTAGGCCAAGGTAATGTCATTGTTGTGTCTGCTATAAGCCGCCAAATGCTAGCAGAGAGGAGGTGAGTCAACTTCATATGCAGTTGGCAAGGGCTGCAAGTTTGGGGGTGTGCTCATTATGGGGGACTTCAATTACCCTGACATTGATTGGTGTGGTGGAACTGCCATCACAGAAAAAGGGTCCCTGAATTTGCTGCGGATAATTTTCTCTCACAGGTGGTGATTGGTTGCTACTAGAAAAGGAGCTTGTTGGATTTGGTAATTCTACATTGTGGAGCGCCTTTATATTGATATTAAATTTTTCTTTTCGTAAATCGGAGGCTTACGGGAATAGTGACCTGAACATGTGTGCACTTTTGGGACTTTGTTATTCGAAAGGACAATGTGCGCTTTGGGCTTCAACCCAAGACATATTTCAGTTGGAATGCAAAATTTTCCAGTTAAAAGCACGCTCTTTTAGAAGTCAACTGCGGATAATGTATGTTATCAGGTACAAATGTATTTCTGAACAGTAATGTGGACTGTGTTCAAGGGATTTTAAGCCCAGTTTCACATCTAAATTCTTTCCCTTCTCCTGCGGGATAATAATGTAAAAAATTTATATACAATCTCCGCGCCCATGTGGCTGCCATTTTTTGATGTAAACGAGGCAATAGGAAGGGAAGCACAGGCAGGTATTGAACAAACTCTTAAGGCCCAGAGGGCACCAGAAAGGGTCATTTTCGGGATTATATAAAACTTGTGATTACCTACGTGACGTCGTCACGAATCGCAACTCCCACTCGATACACTTACATATTGTTATATGATATTCATATCAGGTTGGGGGATAAAATACTAACTTTTTTGATGATTGGTCAAAATGAGTTTTTTTTTACTTTAGTTACCCTTTACATATGGCTGCCATAGTAATGGATAAGTAGATCATTAGATGTGTGTACCCGTGTCGGGTTGAGAGTTAAAAAAAAAAAAAAACTTTTTTGATGACTGGTCAAAATTCGTTTTTTTGACTTTAGTTACCCTTTAAGTATGGCTGCAACAGTAATGGAGGGGTAGGTCAGTAGCTGTGTATACCTGTATCACGTTGGGGGTTAAAAAAAACGTTTTCTGATTATTGATCAAAATTTGCTTTTTTGACTTTAGTTAGCCTTTAAGTATGGCTGCCACAGTAATGGATAAGTAGATCAGTAGGTGTGTGTACCCGTGTCGGGTTGAGAGTTAAAAGAAAAAAACCTTTTTTGATGATTGGTCAAAATTTTTTTTTTGACTTTAGTTACCCTTTAAGTATGGCTGCAACAGTAATGGAGGGGTAGGTCAGTAGCTGTGTATACCTGTATCATGTTGGGGGTTAAAAAAACAAAGTTTTTTTATTATTGATCAAAATTTGCTTTTTTGACTTTAGTTACCCTTTAAAGTATGGCTGCCACAGTAATGGATACTCGATCAGTAGGTGTGTGTACCCATGTCTGTTGAGAGTTAAAAAAAAAACTTTTTTGATGATTGGTCAAAATTAGTTTTTTTGACTTTAGTTACCCTTTAAGTATGGCTGCAACAGTAATGGAGGGGTAGGTCAGTAGCTGTGTATACCTGTATCACGTTGGGGGTTAAAAAAAACGTTTTCTGATTATTGATCAAAATTTGCTTTTTTGACTTTAGTTAGCCTTTAAGTATGGCTGCCACAGTAATGGATAAGTAGATCAGTAGGTGTGTGTACCCGTGTCGGGTTGAGAGTTAAAAGAAAAAAACCTTTTTTGATGATTGGTCAAAATTTTTTTTTTGACTTTAGTTACCCTTTAAGTATGGCTGCAACAGTAATGGAGGGGTAGGTCAGTAGCTGTGTATACCTGTATCACGGGGGTTAAAAAAAACAAAGTTTTTTGATTATTGATCAAAATTTGCTTTTTTGACTTTAGTTACCCTTTAAAGTATGGCTTCCACAGTAATGGATTAGATCAGTAGGCGTGTGTACCTGGGTCTGGTTGAGGGGTATGTCTTTTTTGTGTTTACAACCATAAAACTATTTTTTATTGAGGATAAATCTAAATTATTTTTTTTACTTTAGTTACCCTTTAAGTATGGCTGCCACTGTAATGGTTAAGTAGATCAGTAGGTGTGTGTACCTGGGTCTGGTTGAGGGGGTATGTCTTTTTTGTGTTTACAACCATAAAACTATCTTTTATTGAGGATAAATCTAAATTTGTTTTTTTGACTTTAGTTACCCTTTAAATATGGCTGCCACCGTAATGGATAAGTAGATCAGTAGGCATGTGTACCTGGGTCTGGTTGAGGGGGGTATGTCTTTTTTGTGTTTACAACCATAAAACTATCTTTTATTGAGAATAAATCTAAATTAGTTTTTTTTTACTTTAGTTACCCTTTAAGTATGGCTGCCACAGTAAAGGATAAGTAGATTAGTAGGTGTGTGTACCTGGGTCTGGTTGAGGGGGTATGTCTTTTTTCTGTTTATAACCATAAAACTATCTTTTTTTGAGGATAAATCTAAATTAGTTTTTTTGACTTTAGTTACCCTTTAAATATGGCTTCCATGGGAATGGAAAGGTAGGTCAGTAGGTGGGTGTACCTGGGTCTGTGTGGGGGGTTGGGGGTATCACCATTTGTATTTATGACCATGAAAAAAACTGTTTTGAAATAACCACATTTGAGGATTGTTACCATTATAGTCTATGGGAAAAAATGTCTGGAAATTCGCAGATAACTCCAAAACGCTTCCACGGATTCCTTAGTTAGAAGATAGCACACTTCTCCTATATGCCCCGCACGTCTGTACCTAATTTCATGTCTCTAGCTCAAAAACTGTGGGAGGAGATACGGTCCAAAAAAGCTGAAGAATAAAACGGAAGAAAAAGAAGAAGAAAAAGAAGAAGAAATAGAAAGAACAGTAATTTGGCTTTTTCAAACCAAATTAATAATACATGGTATGAACAACTCATGAAGCATCAGAAAGTCTTAAAACCTAAATTTAGCTCTTTCGACATAATATATCTCTAAGTGGCTCTATATACATATATCTCATAACTGAACATGTTGTTTAATAAGATGTTATTTGGTAACCTATCTACAAAATTCTATTATGTGATTGAGATGTGGGAGATACTGGTCACGTGGACTCACATGGGACTCTTTTGCCGCCACTGACGGCGGGGTCGGACTTAGTGGCAGTTGGAGACCTGATCTCGTATTCTAAATTGTTTACCTATATGTTGTAATGCTATAATTATAGCTTAGCTCCAACATATAATTGCAGGACTTTTTCCTATTTTCATCTTTTGCTGCCAGCTCCCCAGCAACAGTACATCCACACAGTTTGTTCACAGGTGAAAGATAAACAGTAGGTACACATCTCTACCTTTGGTTATCTAGACTGTGAATGCAGACTAGTTATAAAGTCTGGTTTACTCAGTTTAAAGAGCATGTCCACCCTGGAAATTAACTTTTTATATAAGGTAGGTAGCAGCTGCCCACCCCCAACAGCCGTAATATAACTTCTAAAATATGCCCATATCTTTACTTACAGCCCCGTCTCTCCCGCGACGTCGCCTATCCAGCTCCCTGCTTGTGGAAGTTGCAAGCAGGGGCTGGTCCGCCATCCGTGTCTGTGAATGGCCAAGACACGGCCAATCGCAGACGCGGCTGACGTCATCGAAGACATCGCAGGAGAGAAGGTTCCGTATGTAACTATCGGGGCATTTTTTTAAAGAAATATTATGCGGTTAAGGTTGGGCAGCTGTTACTTACCTTATGTAAAGTGGATTTCATGCTAGATGCCACAGCCTCAGAGGATGGATCCGGATGGTGGGAGGGAGTGGGGGGAGGGTTCCCCTGCGCATGCCTCAGACCTTGATGAGGTTGAGGCAGAAACAGGCACCGGATGACTCACTGACAGCTTCTACTCTGCAGTTTCCTGGACTTAGAAAATATATTGAAGAAGATTTGGAGCAGAGATATTAGGTAAGGGTTTTTTTAAACTACAGAGTGTGGCCAGTATGGGGTTAAATTTCAGTTTTGGGGGTGGACATGCCCTTTAATGTTTATTGCTCATCACAGTTTCCCCTCCCCCCATATATCCAACTAATGGGACATTTCCCCTCCCCCCTTTCACGTATCTGAACATAAATTCAACTAACGGGACATTAAAATTAAGGAAACAGCAAAAAGCGGGTCGCACTCCAAAGTAAATTAACTTGAATTTATTTTAAACCACACATATATCACAACGTTTCGGGGGGAAACATGCCCCCTTCTCAGATGATCATCTGAGGAAGGGGGCATGTTTCCCCCCGAAACGTTGTGATCGTGTGGTGATATGGTTTAAAATAAATTCAAGTTAATTTACTTTGGAGTGCGACCCTCGCTTTTTTGCTGTTTCCAATTGATATATGTCCATTAAGGGTTGGACTATCTGGAGGAGTGGGCACCCACGGGTGGACGAGTGCAGAGGATCACCTTTACTTTATGACATTAAAATTAAACCTATCCTCTTATGGCTAAAAAACTAAATGTATTATCTTGGAATGTACGAGGGCTTAAAGGGCATGTATACTTAAAAAAATTTAATATTATGATCCTTAGGGTAGCCCACCCCCTACTGCCATAATAATACCAAAACTTTCCAATATCTACTTACAGTCCCTTCACTCACATGACTATCTTCTTCCCTCTCTGCTAACAGGAAATAGCAGAAAGGGGCCGGACCGGCAGCTGCGTCTGTGATTAGCTGCCGGCCAGCCAATCACAGACACGGCTGCCGGCTGTGAAGATAGGCGTGGGACCGAGGTGCTGTAATTAAATGTCGGAAAGTTTTTTTTCCGTATTATTATGGTGGTTGGGGGTGGGCAACCCTAAGGATCATAATATTAAAAGGGATTAACACTAGGAGAAGTGGCATACAGATGGGATCTGGAGGGAGGGGGGGGGGGAAGGGCTCCCCTGTGCATGTCAGCACAGGAGGCAGAGACCATTGGACAGGAAGACAGCCACTACTCTTCAGTTTCCTAGACTTTAAACATTGACTGCAGGAGAACCAAAAGGAGCAGAATTGTAAGGTAAGGATTTTTTAAAAATACATAGGGGCAAGCACTTTGGTAAATTTTATATTTGGGGGTGGACATGTCCTTTAATGACCCAAGAAAGAGACTTAGGGGCGACTTACCAAGACTCACTGGGCAAATATATGGAGTTAAAGTCACGCTAACCGGTGTGCTACTCCATATTAGCGTTGGATACTCGGGTTACACAAAAATCACCCGTGCATCTGACGCTCATGATTCGATATCAAGTTTTCAATAGTTTAAGCACAGGATTTTGACTCCAAATAGCTGGCGTTAAAATCCCGCAGTGGGTAAGTCCCTTAGCGGGATTTACCCACATTCGTAAACGCGGTATTGAATCGTGAAAGGAGCATTTAACCAGAGCGATAGTGGCTTTGGGTAAATGAGCCTGTTAGAGTTTTTTACACTTGCATTCAGGAGACACATCTACTCCCAACCACCACACACTATATACATAAACCATGGTTGGCCTGGTCAGTGCATAGTACACTATCTGCATACTCAAGTGTAGTATCAATATTACTGACCAAAAAGGTCAGGCACAGTATCCACGAGGGAGATATGTGTTCGTAGCCCTGAACATGATACCAAACTCTATGTACTGCTGGGAATATATGATCTCTCACCAGCTTCCCTACTACCCCTTAAAGCAGCGTCAACCTTCACATTGCGATATCCCACATCATGTGTAATATGTATGGTTGACTCCAATGTCGTTATGGATGAAACTATAGGCAGATAACCACGCCATCACTCACAGTCCTCCTTATTAAAAATCACTATACAAGAGATAGAATGGCCAAACTCCTGGAGAATTAGATATCCACTGAAAAAAAGAATACACATGCTACTCCTCTACACATGGAACTCTATCCCGTATAGACTATATATTTATAAATAAACTATTTCCTGCACCATTGGAGTGACCCAACTACCTAGAGGAATCTCAGATCATTCCCCAATCTCTTTATTAATATCTCTTTATTGGGTTTTGACCTAAAAGGAAGTTTCTTGTGAGTGAAATGAACTAGTGAGTGTCCCTTTCTCTTAAGGACCTTGCTCTCAAGGACACAGAAAAAGAAGGACACTTAATCATTTGATGGTTGTATGGTGTGTGAAAGTTTGAAAATAAGGATTGTTTGTACTGTTAAGGACTATGTGTGCAGGACTGTGTGTGCAGTAAGCAGACTAATCTTTCTTCTTCCACTTAAAGGGGTGTGCTGGACTTCTATATTCTAGTATTGTACCTGTTGTAATCACAAACAGGCTGTGAAAGGGTTAATAAGTGTTTTTTTTCCCCTCTCTTTCTGGCTCTTGCGCTAATTGGTGTGGGGGTTGGGGCCTATTAGTTAAATAGGATTCACAGTTGTTGGGCTTGTGGTTTGGACCTAACAAAAAGAAGTTTCCTGTGAGTGAAACGAACTAGTGAGTGTCCCTTTCTCTTAAGGACCTTGCTCTCAAGGACATAGAAAAAGGACATTGAAACAAGAAGGGCAATTAAACAAGGTTTGTGCGTCACTGTGCTGGTGTGGTGTATTAGAAGGGACAGTTTTCTCGGTACCATGCAATGTGCATCGTGCCACATGTATAGGAACCTGCAGCAGACGTTCCGGGGAACCTATGTCTGTGTCAGGTGTGAGTGGGTTGCCCGTTTGGAAGCTGAGGTGGAGAGTCTAAGGGGGCAGCTTGCAGCATTGCAGGGATTGGCAGAACTGGGGGGTCAGCAGGCACTGGCTGGGGCCAGTATAGAGGTGGGTGGAAGAGGGACAGGAAAGGTTGAGGGAGGAGGCAGTTTTGTTAGGGTTACTAGGGGAAGTGGGGGACGGAAGAGTAGGGGGTCCTCTTCCCAGATTGTCCATCCCAACAGATTTGCCGCCTTAGGTAATGAAGTGGAGGAGGACACCTCGGAATTAGCGTGTATTAAGGGGGCTAGTCCCTTGAGCACCCAGGGGACTGCCATCTCTGATACAAGGGAGGAGGAACGAAGGGTCAGGAATGCAAGGCAGGTGGTAGTGGTAGGGGACTCCATTATAAGGAAGGTAGATAGGGTAATCTGCCGCCAAGACCCTACATGCCGAACTGTGTGTTGCCTGCCTGGTGCTAGGGTTCGGCATGTGGTGGATCGTGTAGACAGATTATTGGGTGGGGCCGGGTCACACCCGGCCCCACCCGCTTGTGCTTTGTGCTGGACTTCTATATTCTAGTATTGTACCTGTTGTAATCACAAACAGGCTGTGAAAGGGTTAATAAGTTTTTTTTCCCCTCTTTTCTGGCTCTTGCGCTAATTGGTGTGGGGGTTGGGGCCTATTAGT
>CM033475.1:119863514-120116573 GCA_019447015.1 Hymenochirus boettgeri | reverse complement strand
GTGAACCCGGCGGTCTTGGTTCACATTGGTGCCAATGACAAAGTTAGAGGTGGAGATAAGGTCCTTAAACATGATTTCCGGAGAACTAGGGGCCAAGATAAAAGCAAGGACCCCAGGGTAGTGTTTGTTCAGAAATACTACCGCAGCCACGTGCTAAGCCAGGGAGACAGCGGGAGCTTAGGAGCATTAATGCGTGGCTAAGAGAGTGTGTGTAAGGAAGAAGGGTTTGGGTATTGAGAACTGGGCAGACTTTGCTGTCGGCTACAGGCTCTTTAGTAGGGATGGGTTGCACCTCACTGATGGTGGTGCAGCTGTTTTAGGGGAGAAGATGGCTAGAGGGTTGGAGGGATTTTAAACTAGGTTGGGGGGGGAGGGTATTAGCAGTCACTAGATAGTCCAGGAGGAAAGCAGGGTGTAGATAGGCCAGTGGTGGGCGGAAAGGGGGGGGGGCTAGCATAGGGGATAGGGAGGAATGTGTATTAAGTGTACAAAATAAATTACGGATCATAATCTAAAATGTAGGTTTGCAAATGCGAGAAGCCTGGCTGACAAAAGGGTGAATTGGAAATGATGGCATTGAATGAAAAGTATGATGTAATAGGTATAGCAGAAAAGTGGTTGAACAGTTTCACGACTGGGCTGTAAATATAGAAGGATATGCCTTGTTTAGGCAGGACAGAAAAAAAAGGAAAGGGGGAGGGTATGTGTTTATGTGAAAAAAGAATTGAAGCCAAACTTAAAAGAAGAGATAATGGTGATATGGATGATAAAGTGGAGGCAATATGGGTGGAATTAGGCAACAGGAAAGGGGGTAATGTATTGTTGGTGTCTGCTATAAGCCGCCAAATGCTAGCAGAGAGGAGGTGAGTCAACTTCATATGCAGTTGGCAAGGGCTGCAAGTTTGGGGAGTGTGCTCATTATGGGGGACTTCAATTACCCTGACATTGATTGGTGTGGTGGAACTGCCATCACAGAAAAAGGGTCCCTGAATTTGCTGCAGGTAATTTTCTCTCACAGGTGGTGAGGTTGCTACTAGAAAAGGAGCTCTGTTGGATTGGTAATATCTAACATTGTGGAGCGCATTATAGATATAAAGGTAAATGGAGGCTTAGGGAATAGTGACCATGAAATGTGGCATTGGACTTTGTTATCGAAAGGAAAAGTGCGCTGGGTTAACAAAGACATTATTTCAGGAAAGCAAATTTTCCCAGGTTAAAAGCAGCTCTTTAGAATGTCAACTGGGATAATGTATTATCAGGTAAATGTACTGAACAGAAGTGGACTGTGTTCAAGGGGATTTTAAGCCAGTTCACATCTAAATTTATACCCTTGGGAAATAAAATGTAAAAAAAATAAATCCGCGCCCATGTGGCTGAATTCTGATGTAAAGAGGCAAATGGAAGGAAGAAGAAAAAGGTATTTAAAACCTTTAAGGCCGAGGGAACAGAAAGGGCATTTAGGGATTATAAAAACTGTAATAAGGAGTGTAAGAAAGCAATCAAACTAGATAAAATAATAATGAAGTTAGGATAGCTGAAGAAAGCATCACTAAGCCTAAAAATTTTTTTAAGTATATTAATAGTAAGAAGATGAGGACTGAGAATGTGGCACCATTAATTAATGGGGATAAGTTAGTTACGGAGGATGGCGATAAAAGCAAATGTCTTGAATAATTTTTTCCCTCTGTAACACTATAGAAGATCCAAGTACAGATATATAGAGTATAGTAGCAATAATGGAATAAAGATTCAAGTGCACTTTGGTTAACCGAGGATATGGTACAGAAAGAACTAAAGAAGGTTAATATAAATAAATCTCCTGGAGCGGATAAAATACATCCTCGGATACTTAAGGAGCTAAGTTCAGTTTTATCTAGCCCATTGTTTCTTATTTTTGCTGATTCCCTCATGTCCGGTGGGGTGCCTCTGCATTGGAAAAAGGCTGATGTTTTCCAATATTCAAAAAGGGTAGTGGTTCACAGCTGGGTAATTACAGGCCTGTAAGTTTAACTTCAGTGGTGGGGAAGATCCTGGAAAGTTTAGGGAACATGTTCTAGAGTATGTTTCAAGGACTGACATTATAAGTAGTAACCAGCATGGATTTAGGAGGAATAGATCTTGTCAAACTAACTTGCTTGGCTTTTATGAGGAAGTAAGTAGAAATTTAGACTCGGCATAGCAGTAGATGTAGTTGGATTTGGATTTTGCAAAGGCTTTTGATACAGTCCCATAGGGACTAATGAATAAGCTAAGGTCTGTGGTTTCTATCACATTGTACATGGATAGAAAATTGGTTAATGAATAGGATGCAGAGAGTAGTTGTTAATGGGGCTTCATCATTATGGACTAAAGTGCTAAGTGGGGTGCCACAGGGTTCTGTGTTGGGGCCGCTTCTATTTAATCTATTTATAATGATTTGGAAGTGGGTATTGTCAGCAAGGTTTCTGTGTTTGCTGAGGACACCAAACTTTGTCGACCATTAAAAACTTCAGAGGATGTGCAATCGTTGCAAGGGGATCTAGATAGATTATCAAATTGGGCTGCTAAGTGGCAGATGAAATTCAATGTTGATAAATGTAAGGTGATGCATTTGGACTTAAAATCCTTGTGCTACTTATACTATAAATGGCTCTGTGTTAAGTGAATCCCTGTTGAAAGGGATCTTGGAGTTTTGGTGGATAACAAACTTAAAGGTAGCAAGCAGTGCCAGGCGGCAACGCCAGAGCCAGCATGGTATTGTCTTGTATAAGAGAGGTATGGATTCAAGGGAGGAAAATGTAATTCTCCATCTTTACAAAGCATTGGTAAGGCCTCATTTGGAATATGCAGTGCAATTTGGAATCCTGTGTACAAAAAGGACATCTTTGAAATGGAAAGGGTTCAGAGAAGGGCAACTAAATTAATAAGGGGATTGGGGGAGCTTGAATGTGAAGAGAGACTGGAAAAGTTACAATTATGTGCTGGAGAAAAGGCGCTTGCGTGGGGATATGATTACTGTGTATAAAAAGGTTTAGGCATCAAGCTCGGGGAAACAGTTTTTCACTGTGAGAACGGTAAAGCTATGGAACTCTCTTCCAGTGGACGTTGTAATGGCAGGTTCATTGGTCAGTTAAAAAAAAAGCTGGATGAGTTTCTGCAAACAAGGAATGTTGCAAGTTACTGGTATTGATACAATAAAGGAGTTGATCCAGGGAAATTTCCGATTGCCACTTGGAGTCAGGAAGAATTTTTTCCCCCTTCATAAATTTGGTGGGTTTTTTTTGCCTTCCTCTGGATCAACAGTTAGGAGGAAATGAGGATATTGCTAGATGGGTTGGACTGGATGGACCTATGTCTTTATTCAACCTCAAATACTATACTATACTATCTCTTGAACACATCTAAGGGCTAGGCCACATAGCGAATTTTTCACGCGTTTGCGCACGCAATTTCTATGGCAATTCGCCCGGGTTTTCGCTAATGGAAATGCGGGAACGCGAAATTCCTGCGATACTGATTGCGCATCGTTCACGTTTTGGTAACGCATGTGTTACCATTTGGGTGCGTTAACGCGTGCATTATAACGGAAAACACCAAAATTGCATGCGCAAACGAACACGCAAACACAAAATACGCACGAGAATCGTGTACACAATCGCATGAGATAACACTCGCGTGCGCGAGTGTTGGTTTGTTGTAGTGTGGCCTTGGCCTAATGCCCTACTTTTAGATGACATTAAATAAACCCTTCTAGCTCACACTCCCCATATTCCCCATACCGGACCCTATCCCAGACCAAATAGACTTCTATCTTTCTTTTAATCATGATCCAGTACCAATCTTAACTCAATGGTACACATTTAAGGCAGTACTGCTGGGTCTCTTCAATACAGCTATAAACAAATTAAAAAGACCGCATACACATGAAGAGTCTCAATTGGCAGCAACTTTCACAGCTGCAGAGACTTCATATGTAACTAATTTTGTGGTTCACTAGTTAATAAATCTAAATTTGAGTGCGACTTTCTCACCTTGTTTTTAGATATACATATGCAACTAACCCACCCCAGAGAATAAAAATGATTGGGCACTGGCAGGATCTCTATATAATTATATACTAATCGAAAATACACCCAGAAATAATTTTTATTATTCCGCTATTTTCAAGTGGAAATTAGTCTGCCAAACTGTTGGCTCAGCTGACACATGGTTCTATAGATCAAAATAATTAATGGCTTTCACTCTCAAATGGGAGAGATGCTTACAACAATTACTAACACAGACATCCTGGCAGTGTTCACTCAATACTATAAAACACTATTGACAACAAAATGCACAGCCACCCAGAACAACTTAAATGATACTGTAATAAAGTACGTACCTGTTTAGGGATCCCGCAGCAGGTCCGTCCGGTCTCGGCACTCCATCGACGTGACGTCACGCGGATGGCGTCTTCATGCGGAGCACGTCCACATTTGCTCGCACACCACCCGGTGTTTCCAGCACTGTGCGGACACGCACAGACACTGCTCCTTACCTCCTCAGTTCTTCCAGGTCATTCATTGGACGGAGGAGAGCTATATTAGTTCAATTACTTATCCCTGCATCAGACTCTTGTCCTCACTTCCCATTGGTCCCTCTGCATTATTTAAACCCCTCAGCCCATTGCTCCTTGCCCGGTATAGCGGTTAGTTTATCTATTTTGCTGGTGGTGTGTTTTCTCATATATTCTGTTTCTGACCTTTGCCTGTTTTTTGACTCGATTCGTATCTGCCTGCCCTGACCTCTGCTTGTTCCTGACTATGCTTTTGCTCAACCCTCTGTACCGTGCCTGGTGGCCTGATTCCTGGTTTGACCTCTTGCTCTGTTTTTGCCTGCTCCTAGTCTGTACCTCGTATTTTGGTCTCTGACCTTTGTATCTCTCCTTGTGCCTTGCCTGCCTGGTTCACTTTGGACTTCTCCAGTACTCCCAGCCTCAGTTTGGATACCTTGCACTCTAAGTCCAGGGGGCAACCGTGTTCGGTGAGGCGCAACTAGCCTCCCGGCAAACAGGGACTTGTCTATTGGTGAAGATAGTGGTTGTTAGATTGGGGTATTCGGACTGAAGGAAAATTGGGAATCCGGAGCGTTACATTATATCGGGCCAATGGAAGATATTCAAGAGCAAATTTTCTAAACTGGGGCCGTAAAACAACTGGCCCAACGTGTGGTGGCCCAGGAAAATCGCCAGGTCTGCATCTCTTCCGGTGGCTCTTTTGTAGAACCCAAAGTACCGTTACCTGAGAAGTTTTCTGGCAGTCGTCAGAATTTCCAAAACTTCAAGAATGCCTGCCTGTTGTATTTCGGGTGCGACCCATCTCTTAGGTTCTAAGTTACAGAAGGTGGGTCTTGTCATTTCCTTTTACAGTGGGATCCACAGACTTGGGCTTTTGGGCTGCTGACAGATAACCTGCTTGTCTTCAGTGGAAAAATTCTTTAAAGCCCTAGGAGTCCTATATCAGACCCTGATTTGGTCGGGATGGCAGAAGCCAAATTACAGACACTCGTCAGGGACGCCTGTCTGTGGAATAATACGCATCAGAGTTCTGCCGCTGGGCAGAGTAGCAGTTTCTTGGAATGATCCTGCTTAATAAGTCACTTGAGTTCGGATCAGAGTCTGTCAAAGATGTCCTGGTAAGTCATTCTGCTCCCAAAACTTTAGATGAAGCCATTCAATTGGCAATTCGTGTAGTCAGAAGACTTAGAGACCTTGTCAAGGTAAAATTCTTTCCTCCAAGTTCGGTCCTCAGACCTTCAAGTTTTTCTATTTCTCCTTCTTCTAAAACTTCTTCTGAAGAACCTATGCAATTAGGCTCATCGCGTCTTTCAGTAGAGGAAAAGAATAGGAAAGGATGGCTGGTCTCTGTTCTTATTGTTGGGAAGTGGGACACTTCATCCAAATTGTCCCAATAGAATCCGGGAAACTCCAGCACCTAGAGAAGTAAGAGGAATTTTCTCTAGGTGGTCAGGTAATTCCTCAAGTTTCTGATAAAATGTTGTTACCAGTAGAAGTTTTTATGGTTCTAATACTAAATGACCCATGCTTTCCTGGATAGTGGGGCGGCTGGGAATTTCAGGGACATTACATTTGCCAGTATGTTAAAAATCCCAGTAAATAAAATATCTGAACCCATGTATGTAAGGACTATGATGATTCTCTTCTTCAAGAAGGGAAGCCTTTAACCATAACTGTGAGGTAGTCATAAAAATTGGGGTTCTCCATTCTGAGACTATCAGATTTTTGTACTTAAACTTCCTACCACTCCTCTTATTTTGGGATTACCCTGGCTTAGGAAGCACAATCCATTGATTAATTGCACTGGTCAGCTAGAAAAATGGGGGCTTAAATGTGTAGACTCATGTTATCTGTTCATCTGGCTAACCTCTCCTTCGAAGGTGTTCCCCCACCATATAGATAAAAAAAGATGGTGGTTTAAGACCCTGCATCGATTAAGGGCTCTTAATAAGATAACTATTAAAAATAAAAACCCTTTACCACTATAACGACCCC
The DNA here is from genome assembly GCA_019447015.1 of Hymenochirus boettgeri. Lineage (NCBI taxonomy): Eukaryota > Metazoa > Chordata > Amphibia > Anura > Pipidae > Hymenochirus > Hymenochirus boettgeri. The sequence continues at coordinate 120,110,044 of CM033475.1, read as the reverse complement.
AGAGGTGCATATAATTTAATCAGAATAAGGGCTGGAGAGATGAGGGGAAAATGGCCTTCTTACTAGATATGGCCACTTTGAATATTTGGTTATGCCCTTTGGCCTCAGTATGCACCTGCGTTATTCCAAGATTTTATAAAAAATGTATTCAGAGAATATCTTGAAAGTTTGTAGTAGTTATCTTGAAAAACATCTTAATCTATTCCTCCTCTTGCAGGAAACTCGAGATTATGTCAAGCTAGTCCTTACTAAATTAAGGGAACACCATCTATATGCCAAACTAGAGAAATCTATGTTTGAACAACATCAGGTTCCGTTCCTTGGTTCATTATCTCAGATCAAGGTTTGACCATGGATCCTAAGAAAATCTCTGCCATTTAGACTGTAAACCTCCTTCCAATCTCAAGCGCCTCCAGAGATTCTTAGGATTTTCGAATTTCTACCGCAAGTTTATTAAAACTTCTCCTCTTAGTATCCCCTCTCACTAAATGACCAAGAAGGGAGCTGATATTACTAATTGGTCTGAAGAAGCTCTCATGTCATTTGAAAATCTTAAAAATCTTTTGCTCAGCTCCTATATTAACTTACGCTAATGTTAAATTGCCCTTGTTGTAGAGGTTGATGCTTCAGAGGTAGGAGTGGAAGCTGTACATCTCAATACTCTGGCTCTCCAGAACTCTTCATCCCTGTGCTTTTTCTTCCGAAAAATTCTTCTGCTGAGAAGAATTACGATATTGGTAACCGGGAATTCTCAGCTATTAAGTTAGCCCTGGAGGAATGGAGACATTGGTGGAGGGGACGTAACACCCTATTACGGTCTACACTGACCATAAAAATTTAGAGTACATAGGGAACGCCAAAAGGTTAAACCTAGACAGGGCCAACGGGCCATTGGGCACTTTTCTAGGTTCAATTTTAGTGATTACCTATAGACCCTGCTCAAAAAACGTCAATCAGACGTTTTTCCTGTTACCCAAAGGCAGCATAAGAAGAGAGATATCCCTGCCCCGAAGGTAGGACGACCCCTCTATAAAATTTTCCCTCCCCTTACCTTCCAGTGTTTTTCAGTCCTACCTATGTAAGGGTTTCCCTTCAATTGTTGTTTTTAGGCCAGTTTCAATGGGCTGGTAATTTGCTGCAGGGTTGGTCATAATATTCTGTACCCCTGGAGAGGATTGCAGTCTCCTCTTTGCCTGGCGGGGGAGCGGTTTCCCCTTTTAGTGCCATATGATATTACCGGCGGCTAGCTGGAGAGGGCGCAGAGACTTCCATGTTCCAATCTCGCCGATGATGTCATCGCGACAGGACTGGCATTCCACGAGGTGTTAAGCAAACAGAAGTTTGCATTTCAGTCCGCTTACTGGCTGGAGCTACCTGTACCTCTAAGCTGTATTAGACCCTGACTTCTATCTGCAAGCCCTCTCCTGCTCTACGAACTGTGAGTTAGCATTAGTCCACTAATATGGTTTTATTATTATATATTTATTATTGACCATGGATGGTTATACCTATTCTTTGGTTAATTTATATAGATGTCTGAACCATCAGAATTACCACTCTCCTACTGTTTTGAAAAGGCAAAGCTAAAGTTAAATCAAAAATTTGTCTGGATGCAAGCCAGAATGCCTTAAGATTATCCTGAGAAACTTTGTCAAACATGTTTTCTAAACTTTTTTAAAGAATGTAATTCTGCTGAGCTTGATTTAGAACAAACTTTATTGGAATTAAATGATGAAGTTGCTGATGAGGTACCAGGGCCCTCTGTTCCTAATACCAAACAACATTCATCTTCTGAGGAAGGTGAAATTTCTGAATCAGAGGATTTTTTTCCCACAGCTGAATTAGATTCCTTTTTAAATATGTAAAAGGGTCTCTTCAAGATAATCTTTCCAGGAACCCCCAAAAAAACTTCTAGGTTATTTCTGGAGCAATAAAAAGAGTAATTCTCTTCCAGTTCATGAGGCTATAAAAGATCTAATTTCTCAGGAATGGAAATCACGTGATAAAAATTCTTTCTGCCTAAACGTTTTTATTCTATGTTTCCTTTTGACCAGGGGAGTCAAAACTGTGGGATACACCTCCCAAGGTGGATCCACTGTTGCACTAACTGTGAAAAGAACCACCTACCATTAGAGGACAGTTCAGGACTTAAAGATCCTATGGAGAGTAAAGCAGAAGCTGCGTTAAAAAATCGTTTAGCAGCCAGATCAGCAGCTTATTCATTGTGGCACATAGAGCAATATGGTTAAAATCTTGGTCAGCTGATGCAACATAAAAAAATAGAGACTCTGTAATTTACCTTTTGAAGCTGGACAATTATTCGCATCACCAGTTAGACCCTTTAGTTGACAAAACAGCAGAGAGAGGATAAGTTCCGACTCTTCCTCAGGATAAGAGATCTTTTAGAAGACCTTTTTGGAATCCAATTTCTTTCAGAGGAAGGAGTGATTGGAGATCCTTTGTTCCTTCAGAGACAGAACAATGCTTTATTTAGGTCTAGATACTCTAAAGGAAGGGGAAGATCAGGTAGATTTTTTCCCAATGACGCCGATCCATCGGAGGCGGTTAAAAAATTTTTCCTCAGTGGCAAAAGGTAAATACAGACAGATGGGTATTAAGACAATCAGACAGGGTTACAGCCTAGAACTTTTAACATTTCCTCAGCAAAAATTTGTACTATCCTCCAACCGTCAGGATCCAAGATATCAAAAAGCACTAATACCGATACCTGTTCCCAAGCTCAAGAGTTCAAAAGACTCTATTCAAACCTTTTCTAGTCCTAAAGCCAGACAATTCTTTCATGCCTATCATAGATTTAAGGTATCTAAACTCCTTTCTAAAAAAAACATTTCAAAATGGAGTCAGTAAGGTCTGCAGCAAATTTGATTCTTCCAGGCGACTTCTTGCAACAAACTTCAATGGCGGCTCCCGTCTGTTCCCTCCCGCGATCAAGTTTTGGACTTCTATGTTCTCCTACGGCCGGTGTGCCTGCGGAGCAGAGGGTCTCACCTCTGCATACAATCAGAACCAAAGGAAAAAAGGATCCGCCGAACCAACCAGAATCAGGTAGACGATCTCCAGCAAAAATCAGGCCAATGTTCTTGATTAAAAACATCATTTATTACCATAGTTATGTAAAACCTACGGCTGGCCGCCTAGGTACAGGTGTTGAAGGTCTAACGCGTTTCGGCTTACCCTTACTCATTGACACTAAATATCCGGGTGGAACACCCCCCTTTTAAATACAGATGAACCAATTAAAAAAAGAGTAATGAAGGATACATTCTATCATTAACTCTAAAGGCACGATACAAAAAGATAAGACTAATACAAAAACGTAATGCAATGTTACCTTAACCATTTTTATCAACAATGTTGCAACAACCCTTCTGTGGCTTTTTAATGACTACACTTGTTAACCCTGTTTAACTTGCACATCTCATTTAATGAAGTGCTGTATAACCCTTTGGTACATTGTTCCATAGTAAGATAGGACATATATACTAGAAGGTATTACAGTAAATCTGTACTGTACATAATCATCATTAAAGATACAACTTATTACTGCTCACATCATTACAATATCAAGATAAATAGATAAATAAATAAGAAATAAATAAATATCACAATTCCAATACCATATATAGCCACAACTTTTTAAAGCATATCCTAGAAGTGATAACACCATAAGTGCTATGTCCCATCTCTATTTAACCTTTAGAGGATCTCGAGTCTAATTCTAATATCCACAACGCTTCTCTTTTATTCAGATGGGGTAGAAGATCTCCCCCTCGAGATTCTTTCTTACATGTTCTAAACCCTGAATTTGACAAAGGAGGGATCCCTCCAGTACAGTCCTTAAAGTGTCGTCCCCTGGGGATCGTGTATCATTCTTTGAAAAATACTGTTGAGATGTTTCACGAATTCGTTCTTTAAAAGGTCGCACCGTTCGTATTGTTTTTAAATTTTTACAGGTAAGTAAATATACACTCCGCATGTACAACGTTAATATAGTCCCGTATGTTATACTCTCTGTGTGTCACCTCTGACTTGAACATGGGACCAATCTTTATTACATTACAAGATCTGCAGCATGTGTGGCCACATTTAAGGTGCTCTGGATGTTAACAAGTGCTTTGTTTGTTCTTTTTTTTGTCTGACCAACACAGACTAGGTGCTGTCAGGTCACCCAGAGATTACCTCCCTTAGCCACTACTCACACCACTTCCCAGAATATTTTCTATATCCTTATCTTTATGTAGAATATGAAGATTACGGTACAAAATACGTTTAATATCCTCGAATTCCACACTATACTGAGTAACAAAAATAAGAGGGTGATGGTATATTAGCTCTATTATTAAGTACTTATCCTTACTTTTTGCTTTACAACAAATCTTTTGTCTCTTTCCCTTATATTCTAGGCTTGATCTATCCCTTTTATCATATCCTCTGTTGGAATCTAGCTTTAAATCATTAGCTGCATTTACAAATCTCTCTCTCGAACAATTACGTTTAATCTTGTGAATTGCCCCACTGGTATACCCTTGATGGTATGGCTAGGATGGCAGCTACTAGGCTGCAATAATGTATTTTGAGCTATTGTTTTTCTATATACACTAGTTTCTATTTTCTCTGTAGTTTATTGCCAAAACAGGGTCAGATCCAAGAACTGTACAGTGTCATGTGTATATGTGCAGTAAATACAAGATTCCATCATTTTTATTCACATATTGGACAAATCCAGAGCAGATTCATGAGTACCACTCCAATAAGAGTATTATCATCTATAAACCTACCATAACAGGTAATTTCGTTGAAAGGATTACTATCTCCAAAGATGTGGGACTCCTCCCATCAACCCATGAACAGGCTGGCGAAGGCGGGCGCAAAAAGACACGCCCCTGGTGGTTCCACATCTGGAGGTAGTAAGAGCCATCAAAATAAAAGTAGTTATGCTTTAGTAGAAAATCAGTAGATTGTATATTGAATGACCGTAAATTAGCTGAGTATGGGGACTGATGCTTCAGAAAGTATTCTATAGATAACAAGACTAGATCATGTCTAATTAATGAATAAAGGGATTTAACATCTAATGTAATCCATAAGTTATTAGATGTCCATGCCAAATGATTTAGTTTCTGTAGGACGTCTTTGGTATCTTTTAGATATGACTTTAAGGATGTCACCAATGGCTTGTAGATAGAAATCTATATTAATTTGGACAAATTCTCACCTAGAGAGCCTATGCTAGAAACTAAGCTTCCCTCAGGTTTAACTGCATTTTATGAACCCTTGGAAAGTGGTGGAATATAGGAATCCTTGGTGCATCGATCGTTAAATAATTTTTGTCCTTATCTGACAAAACCCTATTTCAAAATAAGTATCGATTAAGGATCGAAGCTTTTTATTAAATACCTCAGTGGGGGTCCCCCTCAGTTTTGTGTAGGTATAGGGGTCATTGAGCTGTCTGTGTGCTCTGTCCATATAATGGATGGTGTCAAGAACCACGACAGCTCCCCCTTTGTCTGCTTTTGATGGTGGATGATTCATCCTCCATAATTTGTTCCAAAGCTTCTCGTTCGCTTTTGTTATTAAAATTATGGGTGATCTACCTTATTTGAACACTTTTTCCTGTAATTTTCTTAAATCGTCCTCAACCAACTGTTGAAATAATTCAACATTTTCTGTTCGTGAACCTACAGGATAAAAAGACGATTTTGCATTAAACCACTTTCTAGTTGAGCTATCTGTTGCTCATTTGTCTTTCTAGACAGGTCCTGTAGATCCTGTAAATCCCGAACAAAGCATGATCCATGAAGGTGAAATCATTCAAAGCTTCATGGGTCATATTATCATCACAAGCCAATATTCATTGCAACCCTGGATTAAAGGTCCCATAAAAATCCTGTCATCAAAAGTATTTAAGGATTGCAATAAAAAACAAAGATCTCATAAAACATTATCAGTTTACAGGTCTTCCCTTTGACCTTTCTACTGTCCCAGGGTTTTCACAAAAATCCTAGCACCCGTCTCAACAAGGAATTTTCATCATACCATATTTGGACGATTGGCTCCTAAGAGCAGAATCAGAAAATGTCTTAATTACAAACACAAGGGGCATATTATAAAAGTCTAATTTTTGCCTAGTTAATAACGGCGAACATTGCAGCGGAAAACAATGCTTTTGGGACTTCTTTTATGGTTTATAAAAAAGCGGAAAAAAAAAAAGACTTCGCGTCTGGAAAACGCGAACAGGCGCAATAAAGAGCGAAAAAGTATCACAGCGAAAACTTAACAAGTCTACAAGATGACTGCATTGGAAAACCATTAGACATAGCCAAACAAAAGTAGCTCCTCCCCACTCATTTTCTCTAGCCACAATGATAAGCTTAAGCCTGCTTGTTTAAATAGTGTTGTTTATCAATCAAACTTTATTGTTATTTGTTTTTTAATTATGTGAAATTTGTAGCAAAAGAAGTGAAAAACCATCCAATCATTGTTACCGGCTAGCCAGCTGTTCCACATTCTTGGCACATATTTCAATCTATCAAAAATTGGGAGAATACAGAGGAAGAAAAATAAAAAGTTGACAACACGCCGCTAAATGCGCATTCGAAAGGCGAACGGACAGAATGAGTTGTTTTAACACTACCAAAAGCAGAGCATAAAGCACACACCCTGAATGCTAACAATTGGCCTCACATTGGAAATGCAAAAAAATTCTACCCATCAATATGCAAAAGGCAGTCATATAACAGCCTTTGAACAAATAGTGAATACAATTCAGAAAACATAATTTTAAAAACCCGAGGAAAAGGAACCTTAACCTTAATGAACAAACTAGCCCTAAAAGAACTAAGGGAAGATAGAGAGAAATAGTATATCAAACCAGCGGACAAAGAGGAGCCACAGTGATTTTAAATAGATCAGATTACGAGGTTGCAGCTTATAGATTATTGAAAGATTCTGATACATACCAACTTTTAAAAAGGGACCCTACAAATATATTCCTAGTGGAACTAAAACAAATTATTAACAGAAGGAAGTCAGAAAGGAATTCTAAATAAAAAATAACTTCACTTCTTGACCAATCAACACCCCACAGTTGCAACATTTTACTTTTTACCAAAAATTCACAAGAATAGAGAGAAACGGTAAACAACTACAGAAATACAACTTTTTACACAGAGGCACAAATTGAATTCATAGAAAAGAGCATAGAAATCACTCGGAAACACAACTATATCTTGTTCAAAGGGGATTATTTTCTACAAATACAGGGGACAGCGATGGGAACTAAATTTGCCCCAAGTTACGCCAATTTATTTATGGCAGAATGGGAAATGGAATATATATACAATGGAGAATATGAGAAATATATAATCACTTGGAAAAGATTCATTGACGACCATCTAATAATCTGGAATGGAACAGAGGCAAAAACTTGAGGAATTTCTACTATGGATCAACAACAATGATAGAAACCTCAAATTTACACACTCATTCAGCAGAAAAGAAGTGATCTTCCTAGACCTAAGAATCTATGTGGAAGATGATGAAAAAATAAAAACAAGAAAACTTACTCAAAAGACGACAAATGTAACACATACATTCTACATAAAAGTTGCCATCAAAAACACTGGCTAGAAATATCCCACCTAACCAATTTCAAGGGATTAGACGAAATTGCACAGAAATAAGCACGTATGAAACACAATCTGAGAATCTGCTAAAGAAATTCAAAACAAAAGGATTATAATATAGAGAAATTGAAGAAAATTCAGTCTTAACACAAAAGGATACAGAGAAGAGAATCTTTAGAACCTAAACTCAAACAGATACAAACAGTAAGATAAGAATACCCTTCATCACAGGTTTTAACAGGAACAACAGGGAGATTAGAAATATTATAACCAAACCATGGCATCTTCTACTAAAGGATGAACACCTTAGCTCTATCCTCCCAACCACACCAGATATCATTTTCCGGAAAAAGCAGAGGAACATCAAACAAATAGTAGCACCAAGTCATTTAAAGGACAAAGAGAATAAGATCAACAGGATTGTGGACCAGAAAAGGTTTCTTTGGTTGTGTGGAACATGCACAGCCTGTAAAAAAAAACAAGAAACAGAGAATAACACATTTCAAAAGTAACAATACAATGTAGGAATTTGAAATTAGACACTTCATTACCTGCAATGCGCATCAATGCAATATATATATTGAATGCTCATGTGGGAAACAATATGTGGGAAGAACAGGATGGAAACTAAAAACCCGCATATAGGGAACATATGTATAATATGAGAAAAAAGAAATACTTAGCCTATATAACCATTGCAACAACATGTGAACATTTTAAAACCCAGGAATAAATTGAATTCTATGGAATAGACATCTACAGAACACCTGAAATGAGAGGGGAAAACATACAAGCAGGTCTATCAAGGACTTGAAACTAAAGGATATACAAACTTAACACTATGGCTCCAGAAGGACTAAATAGAGATATCGACCTATGGAGTTTCTTATAGAATTTTTACAAGAGATTTTATTTATTTTGTACAACTATATTATTTGAGATTGGGTTTGTCAATAATATTCAGGGCACTCTTTCCCTTATACTTGTATTATGGACACCCGACCATATATTTAATGAATACATATATCTAGAAACCAGCACATATACGATATGAAGTAGAGTAGATATTTGAGTACAGTTCCCCTACTTTTTAACCCCCCATAGAAAGATTCAGGAAATCAAGAAGGAACCACCGGTTATATTGGGTAACAGTAGGTAGACACATGGAACGCAGTATTGACCCGCATAGACGGAATAAAGTCACGGCAGGCAGCACGTACGCACACATAGTACGTGGGCGCGAAGGGACCAGTTCACCACGCATGCGCATGGCAAAGGGAAGACGGCCATGACGTCTAGACGGTAGGCGGAGACAGAAACCCCTGCGAAATAGATACTATTTAAGAAAGGTAACATTAGATAAAAGATTATACCCTTGAAAAAAGCTTTTAAAAATAGCGAAACGCGTTGGGACCGATATAATTTAGTAGGGTAGAACCCTCCACATAACACCCTTGATCCTAGATGGTTATAACATTATAGCAAAATAGGAGAAGGAATATAGGAGGAGCCCCTCCTACTTTCGCATTTTAATCAAAAGAAATATATGATTTTTTACTCTTTTGCAATTTGCATATTGCATACAATTGGATATTTTAGAAGTTTTTTGAGAAAAAAAGTTTTTTAAGAAAATAAAGCTGTGTTGAACCTGCAACCTGGGAGAAAGTAAGTCTTTTTTCACATTTTTATAGTTTTGTATCTATATTTTACCGGTAAGATATTAATACTGTCATTTTGGCCTTATTTACTTTTTGGGTGAGAGGAGGACAGCAGCTACCAGACTTAAACATTGCAAGAAATGCAAAAAAAATGAGCCTACATTGCGACCGCTTTAAAAAGCCCCAAGAAAAAGGGGGGTGCAGGTGCTTTCACATGAAAGACAAAATGCAGACCTATATTAAAGTCCAAGCTAAAAATGTGATGAAAAAGGCAAAAGAAATGTTACGTCACATAAAGTAATTGTGGAAAGTATACTAAAATTTAGCCGAAAAATAAAAATCTAACCTTCATAGATGTGTCCAAAAAAACATGTTAAAATAGTAGTAAGATCATTTGTATGAATGTGTTGTAATTTTTGGGTGCATTAAAAATCATGAAAAAACTCCCAAAATCTCAACAGACATGGTAAAAAGATGCCTTTCACCACCTTCAAGTTCGCGATAATATTCGCTCCATATAAAATACTTTTCGCTTTTTATAAATCGCTTTATGCCTTTTGCTCCCTTTTCGCTCAAATTCCCTTGGATGTATGGTTGAGTATGGCAAAATGGGTTTTAGCGATTAGGTCGCAGAAACATTTTCGCCACTCTTTAACGCCACCTTTTAAAATTGCATTAACTGGCTTTTTGTGAAAAAACCATGCTGAAAGCGAAAGCGAAAAGTTTTTGCGACTTTTGCTCGTTATAAATATGCCCCAAAGACTACAATTCAAACCTTAGAATCCCTAGGATGGTGTGTATAAAATAGGAAAATCCTCCCTACAGCCTGCACAGGAGAAAAAAATCCTAGGGGTTTCTGGTCAACACAAAAATAAATTGTATAACTCTGAAGAAGACAGAATTCAAAAGATTCTAAACAAAGTAAAACTGGTTAAAAATTTCAAAAAAGTATCTTTAAAATCCATCCTAGAAGAGTGTTAGGCCTGCTTTCCGCAGCTCCAGAAGGGGTTCCCTGGGGAAGAGTACACATCAGGTGTCTTCAACAATTTTCCTTCCAGATGGGACAGAAAGACGGAATCTTAAAAAAGAAAGTAAGAATTCTGTTACGTAAAGAAATCTCCCACTAGCCAGTTTGCTAGGTGGTTGGGAGGCTCAATGCCTAGGTTGGTAAAACAAGGCATTTGGTCCAAAAGAGAACAAACAGCTTCCTCAAATTTCAGAGAATTAAAAAGCCATTCTGCTTGCTTTAAAAAACTTTCAATTTTAATACAAAACAAGAGAGTAAAGATTCAAACAGACAACACTTCAGCAGCTGCATATATAAATCATCAAGGAGGAACCAAATGTTTAAGTCTACATAACCCTATCACAAGAAATTTTTGTTTGGCGGAGAGGCTCACCTGCAGTCAATTTAACCTCATATATAAAGGAACATCAAATCAATGTGCAGACCATTAAGCAGAAATTTCCTAGATCACAAACGAATGGGGCCTCAACAGAGAAATTTTCAATTTGCAAAAGATTTTCCCCCCCCTAAACAGAGATCACAGGGCCTTGGTCAGGATGCGCTAGTACATCCATGGAATTCAAACGAGCTTATTTTTTCCTACCATTCCCCTTCTGACAAAGTATGAGGAAGATCAGACAGGAAAAGAAACTTAGTTGTTTTAATTGCACCAGCAGGGCCGAGAAGAATTGGTATGCAGATCTCATTCAATTGTCTTATCAGACCGGCTTGGCAACTCCCGATAGCCAGAGAACCTCCTTCACCAAGGCAAACTCCTTATCCAAAAGAGAAAATCTGAAACTTTGTGCCGGTTTCTGAAAGGAAGGAAATGAGGGTAATACAGGACTATCTTTACAAATTATCTACACCCTGATGTGCAGCAGATTATCAGGGGTCTGGGATTCTTTTCAAAAAAGTGCTTCAGAATAACAAATCTTGTATATCTCTTAATATTCCTTCAATCCTGGATTTTTTAGTATAAGGCCTTCAAAAAAATCTGGCACCAAACACATCAAAAGTTCAGATTTCTGCCTTTAGGAGCTATTTATCAAATTAATTTGGCAAATAAATCCATTCATAGATTTATGAAAGCAGCAAGAAATTTAAAAAAGAAGTTAAGATATTGGTTACCAAATGGGATTAGGGTTGTATTAAATAGGATTCACAGTTGTTGGGCTTGTGGTTTGGACCTAACAAAAAGAAGTTTCCTGTGAGTGAAACGAACTAGTGAGTGTCCCTTTCTCTTAAGGACCTTGCTCTCAAGGACATAGAAAAAGGACATTGAAACAAGAAGGGCAATTAAACAAGGTTTGTGCGTCACTGTGCTGGTGTGGTGTATTAGAAGGGACAGTTTTCTCGGTACCATGCAATGTGCATCGTGCCACATGTATAGGAACCTGCAGCAGACGTTCCGGGGAACCTATGTCTGTGTCAGGTGTGAGTGGGTTGCCCGTTTGGAAGCTGAGGTGGAGAGTCTAAGGGGGCAGCTTGCAGCATTGCAGGGATTGGCAGAACTGGGGGGTCAGCAGGCACTGGCTGGGGCCAGTATAGAGGTGGGTGGAAGAGGGACAGGAAAGGTTGAGGGAGGAGGCAGTTTTGTTAGGGTTACTAGGGGAAGTGGGGGACGGAAGAGTAGGGGGTCCTCTTCCCAGATTGTCCATCCCAACAGATTTGCCGCCTTAGGTAATGAAGTGGAGGAGGACACCTCGGAATTAGCGTGTATTAAGGGGGCTAGTCCCTTGAGCACCCAGGGGACTGCCATCTCTGATACAAGGGAGGAGGAACGAAGGGTCAGGAATGCAAGGCAGGTGGTAGTGGTAGGGGACTCCATTATAAGGAAGGTAGATAGGGAAATCTGCCGCCAAGACCCTACATGCCGAACTGTGTGTTGACTGCCTGGTGCTAGGGTTCGGCTTGTGGTGGATCGTGTAGACAGATTATTGGGTGGGGCCGGGTGTGACCCGGCGGTCTTGGTTCACATTGGTGCCAATGACAAAGTTAGAGGTGGAGATAAGGTCCTTAAACATGATTTCCGAGAACTAGGGGCCAAGATAAAAGCAAGGACCTCCAGGGTAGTGTTTTCAGAAATACTACCGCAGCCACGTGCTAAGCCAGGGAGACAGCGGGAGCTTAGGAGCATTAATGCGTGGCTAAGAGAGTGGTGTAAGGAAGAAGGGTTTGGGTTTATTGAGAACTGGGCAGACTTTGCTGTCGGCTACAGGCTCTTTAGTAGGGATGGGTTGCACCTCACTGATGGTGGTGCAGCTGTTTTAGGGGAGAAGATGGCTAGAGGGTTGGAGGAGATTTTAAACTAGGTTGGGGGGGGAGGGTATTAGCAGTCTCACTAGATAGTCCAGGAGGAAAGCAGGGTGTAGATAGGCCAGTGGTGGGCGGAAAGGGGGGTGGGGCTAGCATAGGGGATAGGGAGGAATGTGTATTAAAGTGTACAAATAAATTACAGGATCATAATCTAAAATGTAGGTTTGCAAATGCGAGAAGCCTGGCTGACAAAATGGGTGAATTGGAAATGATGGCATTGAATGAAAAGTATGATGTAATAGGTATAGCAGAAACGTGGTTGAACAGTTCTCACGACTGGGCTGTAAATATAGAAGGATATGCCTTGTTTAGGCAGGACAGAAAAAAAAGGAAAGGGGGAGGAGTATGTGTTTATGTGAAAAAAGAATTGAAGCCAAACTTAAAAGAAGAGATAACTGGTGATATGGATGATAAAGTGGAGGCAATATGGGTGGAATTAGGCAACAGGAAAGGGGGTAATGTCATTGTTGGTGTCTGCTATAAGCCGCCAAATGCTAGCAGAGAGGAGGTGAGTCAACTTCATATGCAGTTGGCAAGGGCTGCAAGTTTGGGGAGTGTGCTCATTATGGGGGACTTCAATTACCCTGACATTGATTGGTGTGGTGGAACTGCCATCACAGAAAAAGGGTCCCTGAATTTGCTGCAGGATAATTTTCTCTCACAGGTGGTTGAGGTTGCTACTAGAAAAGGAGCTCTGTTGGATCTGGTAATATCTAACATTGTGGAGCGCATTATAGATATAAAGGTAACTGGAGGCTTAGGGAATAGTGACCATGAAATAGTGGCATTTGGACTTTGTTATCGAAAGGAAAAGTGCGCTGGGTTAACAAAGACATTTAATTTCAGGAAAGCAAATTTTCCCAGGTTAAAAGCAGCTCTTTAGAATGTCAACTGGGATAATGTATTATCAGGTAAATGTACTGAACAGAAGTGGACTGTGTTCAAGGGGATTTTAAGCCAGTTCACATCTAAATTTATACCCTTGGGAAATAAATGTAAAAAAAATAAATCCGCGCCCATGTGGCTGAATTCTGATGTAAAGAGGCAAATGGAAAGGAAGAAAAAGGTATTTAAAACCTTTAAGGCCGAGGGAACAGAAAGGGCATTTAGGGATTATAAAAACTGTAATAAGGAGTGTAAGAAAGCAATCAAACTAGATAAAATTAATAATGAAGTTAGGATAGCTGAAGAAAGCATCACTAAGCCTAAAAATTTTTTTAAGTATATTAATAGTAAGAAGATGAGGACTGAGAATGTGGCACCATTAATTAATGGGGATAAGTTAGTTACGGAGGATGGCGATAAAGCAAATGTCTTGAATAATTTTTTTCCCTCTGTATACACTATAGAAGATCCAAGTACAGATATCATAGAGTATAGTAGCAATAATGGTATAAAAGATTCAAGTGCACTTTGGTTAACCGAGGATATGGTACAGAAAGAACTAAAGAAGGTTAATATAAATAAATCTCCTGGAGCGGATAAAATACATCCTCGGATACTTAAGGAGCTAAGTTCAGTTTTATCTAGCCCATTGTTTCTTATTTTTGCTGATTCCCTCATGTCCGGTGGAGTGCCTCTGCATTGGAAAAAGGCTGATGTTATTCCAATATTCAAAAAGGGTAGTGGTTCACAGCTGGGTAATTACAGGCCTGTAAGTTTAACTTCAGTGGTGGGGAAGATCCTGGAAAGTTTAGGGAACATGTTCTAGAGTATGTTTCAAGGACTGACATTATAAGTAGTAACCAGCATGGATTTAGGAGGAATAGATCTTGTCAAACTAACTTGCTTGGCTTTTATGAGGAAGTAAGTAGAAATTTAGACTCTGGCATAGCAGTAGATGTAGTTGGATTTGGATTTTGCAAAGGCTTTTGATACAGTCCCCCATAGGCGACTAATGAATAAGCTAAGGTCTGTTGGTTTCTATCACATTTGTACATGGATAGAAAATTGGTTAATGAATAGGATGCAGAGAGTAGTTGTTAATGGGGCTTCATCATTATGGACTAAAGTGCTAAGTGGGGTGCCACAGGGTTCTGTGTTGGGGCCGCTTCTATTTAATCTATTTATTAATGATTTGGAAGTGGGTATTGTCAGCAAGGTTTCTGTGTTTGCTGAGGACACAAAACTTTGTCGACCATTAAAAACTTCAGAGGATGTGCAATCGTTGCAAGGGGATCTAGATAGATTATCAAATTGGGCTGCTAAGTGGCAGATGAAATTCAATGTTGATAAATGTAAGGTGATGCATTTTGGACTTAAAATCCTTGTGCTACTTATACTATAAATGGCTCTGTGTTAAGTGAATCCCTGTTGGAAAGGGATCTTGGAGTTTTGGTGGATAACAAACTTAAAGGTAGCAAGCAGTGCCAGGCGGCAACAGCCAGAGCCAGCATGGTATTGTCTTGTATAAAGAGAGGTATGGATTCAAGGGAGGAAAATGTAATTCTCCATCTTTACAAAGCATTGGTAAGGCCTCATTTGGAATATGCAGTGCAATTTTGGAATCCTGTGTACAAAAAGGACATCTTTGAAATGGAAAGGGTTCAGAGAAGGGCAACTAAATTAATAAGGGGATTGGGGGAGCTTGAATGTGAAGAGAGACTGGAAAAGTTACAATTATGTACGCTGGAGAAAAGGCGCTTGCGTGGGGATATGATTACTGTGTATAAAAAGGTTTAGGCATCAAGCTCGGAAACAGTTTTTCACTGTGAGAACGGTAAAGCTATGGAACTCTCTTCCAGTGGACGTTGTAATGGCAGGTTCATTGGTCAGTTAAAAAAAAAAGCTGGATGAGTTTCTGCAAACAAGGAATGTTGCAAGTTACTGGTATTGATACATAAAGTAGAGTTGATCCAGGGAAATTTCCGATTGCCACTTGGAGTCAGGAAGAATTTTTTCCCCCTTCATAAATTTGGTGGGTTTTTTTTGCCTTCCTCTGGATCAACAGTTAGGCAGGAAATGAGGATATTGCTAGATGGGTTGGACTGGATGGACCTATGTCTTTATTCAACCTCAAATACTATACTATACTATCTCTTGAACAATCTAAGGGCTAGGCCACACTAGCGAATTTTTCACGCGTTTGCGCACGCAATTTCTATGGCAATTGCGCCCGGGATTTTCGCTAAAATGGAAATTGCGGGAACGCGAAATTCCTGCGATTACTGATTGCGCATCTGTTCACGTTTTGGTAACGCATGTGTTTACCATTTTGGGTGCGTTAACGCGTGCATTTCCATAACGGAAAACACCAAAATTGCATGCGCAAAACGAACACGCAAACACAAAATACGCACGAGAATCGTGTACACAATCGCATGAGATAACACTCGCGTGCGCGAGTGTTGGTGTGTTGTAGTGTGGCCTTGGCCTAATGCCCTACTTTCTAGATGACATTAAATAAACCCATTCTAGCTCACACTCCCCATATTCCCCATACCGGACCCTATCCCAGACCAAATAGACTTCTATCTTTCTTTAAATCATGATCCAGTACCAATCTTAACTCAATGGTACACATTTAAGGCAGTACTGCTGGGTCTCTTCAATACAGCTATAAACAATATTAAAAAGACCGCATCACATGAAGAGTCTCAATTGGCAGCAACTTTCACAGCTGCAGAGACTTCATATGTAACTAATTTTGTGGTTCACTAGTTAATAAATCTAAATTTGGAGTGCGACTTTCTCACCTTGTTTTTAGATATACATATGCAACTAACCCTACCCCAGAGAATAAAAATGATTGGGCACTGGCAGGATCTCTATATAATTATATACTAATCGAAAATACACCCAGAAATAATTTTTATTATTCCGCTATTTTCAACGTGGAAATTAGTCTGCCAAACTGTTGGCTCAGCTGACACATGGTTCTATAGATCAAAATAATATAATGGCTTTTCACTCTCAAATGGGAGAGATGCTTACTAACAATTACTAACACAGACATCCTGGCAGTGTTCACTCAATACTATAAAACACTATTGACAACAAAATGCACAGCCACCCAGAACAACTTAAATGATACTGTAATAAAGTACGTACCTGTTTAGGGATCCCGCAGCAGGTCCGTCCGGTCTCGGCACTCCATCGCAGGTGACGTCACGCGGATGGCGTCTTCATGCGCGAGCACGTCCACATTTGCTCGCACACCCACCCGGTGTTCTTCCAGCACTGTGCGGACACGCACAGACACTGCTCCTTACCTCCTCAGTTCTTCCAGGTCATTCATTGGACGGAGGAGAGCTAATTAGTTTCAATTCACTTATCCCTGCATCAGACTCTTGTCCTCCACTTCCCATTGGTCCCTCTGCATTATTTAAACCCCTCAGCCCATTGCTCCTTGCCCGGTATAGCGGTTAGTTTATCTATTTTGCTTGTGGTGTGTTTTTCTCATATATTCTGTTTCTGACCTTTGCCTGTTTTTTGACTCCGATTCGTATCTGCCTGCCCTGACCTCTGCTTGTTCCTGACTATGCTTTTTGCTCAACCCTCTGTACCGTGCCTGGTGGCCTGATTCCTGGTTTTGACCTCTTGCTCTGTTTTTGCCTGCTCCTAGTCTGTACCTCGTATTTTGGTCTCTGACCTTTGTATCTCTCCTTGTGCCTTGCCTGCCTGTTTCACTTTGGACTTCTCCAGTACTCCCAGCCTCAGTTTGGATACCTTGCACTCTAAGTCCAGGGGGCAACCGTGTTCGGTGAGGCGCAACTAGCCTCCCGGCAAACAGGGACTTGTCTATTGGTGAAGATAGTGGTTGTAGATTGGGGTATTCGGACTGAAGGAAAACTTGGGAATCCGGAGCGTTACATTATATCGGGCCAATGGAAGATATTCAAGAGCAATTACGTTTCTAAACTGGGGCCGTAAAACAACTGGCCCAACGTGTGGTGGCCCAGGAAAATCGCCAGGTCCCTGCATCTCTTCCGGTGGCTCCTTTTGTAGAACCCAAAGTACCGTTACCTGAGAAGTTTTCTGGCAGTCGTCAGAATTTCCAAAACTTCAAGAATGCCTGCCTGTTGTATTTTCGGGTGCGACCCATCTCTTTAGGTTCTAAGTTACAGAAGGTGGGTCTTGTCATTTCTCTTTTACAGTGGGATCCACAGACTTGGGCTTTTGGGCTGCTGACAGATAATCCTGCCTTGTCTTCAGTGGAAAAATTCTTTAAAGCCCTAGGAGTCCTATATTCAGACCCTGATTTGGTCGGGATGGCAGAAGCCAAATTACAGACACTTCGTCAGGGACGCCTGTCTGTGGAATAATACGCATCAGAGTTCTGCCGCTGGGCAGTAGCAGTTTCTTGGAATGATCCTGCTTTAATAAGTCACTTTGAGTTCGGATCAGAGTCTGTCAAAGATGTCCTGGTAAGTCATTCTGCTCCCAAAACTTTAGATGAAGCCATTCAATTGGCAATTCGTGTAGTCAGAAGACTTAGAGACCTTGTCAAGGTAAAATTCTTTCCTCCAAGTTCGGTCCTCAGACCTTCAAGTTTTTCTATTTCTCCTTCTTCTCCTAAAACTTCTTCTGAAGAACCTATGCAATTAGGCTCATCGCGTCTTTCAGTAGAGGAAAAGAATAGGAGAAGGATGGCTGGTCTCTGTCTTTATTGTTGGGAAGTGGGACACTTCATCCAAACTTGTCCCAATAAGAATCCGGGAAACTCCAGCACCTAGAGAAGTAAGAGGAATTTTCTCTAGGTGGTCAGGTAATTCCTCAAGTTTCTGATAAAATGTTGTTACCAGTAGAAGTTTTATATGGTTCTAATACTAAAATGACCCATGCTTTCCTGGATAGTGGGGCGGCTGGGAATTTCAGGGACATTACATTTGCCAGTATGTTAAAAATCCCAGTAAATAAAATATCTGAACCCATGTATGTAAGGACTATTGATGATTCTCTTCTTCAAGAAGGGAAGCCTTTAACCATAACTGCTGAGGTAGTCATAAAAATTGGGGTTCTCCATTCTGAGACTATCAGATTTTTTGTACTTAAACTTCCTACCACTCCTCTTATTTTGGGATTACCCTGGCTTAGGAAGCACAATCCATTGATTAATTGCACTGGTCAGCTAGAAAAATGGGGGCTTAAATGTGTAGACTCATGTTTATCTGTTCATCTGGCTAACCTCTCCTTCGAAGGTGTTCCCCCACCATATAGATAAAAAAAGATGGTGGTTTAAGACCCTGCATCGATTATAGGGCTCTTAATAAGATAACTATTAAAAATAAATACCCTTTACCACTCATAGACGACCCCAGAGGTGCATATAATTTAATCAGAATAAGGGCTGGAGATGAGTGGAAAATGGCCTTCTATACTAGATATGGCCACTTTGAATATTTGGTTATGCCCTTTGGCCTCAGTAATGCACCTGCGTTATTCCAAGATTTTATAAAAAATGTATTCAGAGAATATCTTGATAAGTTTGTAGTAGTTTATCTTGACAACATCTTAATCTATTCCTCCTCTCTGCAGGAACATCGAGATTATGTCAAGCTAGTCCTTACTAAATTAAGGGAACACCATCTATATGCCAAACTAGAGAAATCTATGTTTGAACAACATCAGGTTCCGTTCCTTGGTTTCATTATCTCAGATCAAGGTTTGACCATGGATCCTAAGAAAATCTCTGCCATTTTAGACTGTAAACCTCCTTCCAATCTCAAGCGCCTCCAGAGATTCTTAGGATTTTCGAATTTCTACCGCAAGTTTATTAAAACTTCTCCTCTTTAGTATCCCCTCTCACTAATATGACCAAGAAGGGAGCTGATATTACTAATTGGTCTGAAGAAGCTCTCATGTCATTTGAAAATCTTAAAAATCTTTCTGCTCAGCTCCTATATTAACTTACGCTAATGTTAAATTGCCCTTCGTTGTAGAGGTTGATGCTTCAGAGGTAGGAGTGGAAGCTGTACTCTCAATACTCTGGCTCTCCAGAACATCTTCATCCCTGTGCTTTTTTCTCCCGAAAATATTCTTCTGCTGAGAAGAATTACGATATTGGTAACCGGGAATTCTCAGCTATTAAGTTAGCCCTGGAGGAATGGAGACATTGGCTGGAGGGGACGTAACACCCTATTACGGTCTACACTGACCATAAAAATTTAGAGTACATAGGGAACGCCAAAAGGTTAAACCCTAGACAGGGCCAACGGGCCATTGGGCACTTTTCTAGGTTCAATTTTAGTATTACCTATAGACCCTGCTCAAAAAACGTCAATCAGACGCTTTTTCCTGTTCACCCAAAGGCAGCATAAGAAGAGAGATATCCCTGCCCCGAAGGTAGGACTGACCCCTCTATAAATATTTGCCCCTCCCCTTACCTTCCCAGTGTTTTTCAGTCCTACCTTATGTAAGGGTTTCCCTTCAATTTGTTGTTTTTAGGCCAGTTTCAATGGGCTGGTAATTTGCTGCAGGGTTGGTCATAATATTCTGTACCCCCTGGAGAGGATTGCAGTCTCCTCTTTTGCCTGGCGGGGGAGCGGTTCCCCTTTTAGTGCCATATGATATTACCGGCGGCTAGCTGGAGAGAGGCGCAGAGACTTCCATGTTCCAATCTCGCCGATGATGTCATCGCGACAGGACTGGCATTCCACGAGGTTGTTAAGCAAACAGAAGTTTGCATTTCAGTCCTGCTTACTGGCTGGAGCTACCTGCTACCTCTAAGCTGTATTAGACCCTGACTTCTATCTGCAAGCCCTCTCCTGCTCTACGAACTGTGAGTTAAGCATTAGTCCACTAATACTTGGTTTTATTATTATTATTATTATTATTGACCATGGATGGTTATACCTATTCTTTGGTTAAATTTATTATAGATGTCTGAACCATCAGAATTACCATCTCCTACTGTTTTGAAAAGGCAAAGCTAAAGTTAAATCAAAAATTTGTCCTGGATGCAATGCCAGAATGCCTTAAGATTATCCTGAGAAACTTTGTCAAACATGTCTTTCTAAACTTTTTTAAAGAATGTAATTCTGCTGAGCTTGATTTAGAACAAACTTTATTGGAATTAACTGATGAAGTTGCTGATGAGGTACCAGGGCCCTCTGTTCCTAATACCAAACAACATTCATCTTCTGAGGAAGGTGAAATTTCTGAATCAGAGGATTTTTTTCCCACAGCTGAATTAGATTCCTTTTTAAAATATGTAAAAGGGTCTCTTCAAGATAATCTTTCCCAGGAACCCCCTAAAAAAACTTCTAGGTTATTTTCTGGAGCAATAAAAAAGAGTAATTCTCTTCCAGTTCATGAGGCTATAAAAGATCTAATTTCTCAGGAATGGAAATCACGTGATAAAAAATTCTTTCTGCCTAAACGTTTTTATTCTATGTTTCCTTTTGACCAGGAGGAGTCAAAACTGTGGGATACACCTCCCAAGGTGGATCCACCTGTTGCACTAACTGTGAAAAGAACCACCCTACCATTAGAGGACAGTTCAGGACTTAAAGATCCTATGGAGAGTAAAGCAGAAGCTGCGTTAAAAAATCGTTTAGCAGCCAGATCAGCAGCTTATTCATCTGTGGCACATAGAGCAATATGGTTAAAATCTTGGTCAGCTGATGCAACATAAAAAAATAGACTCTGTAATTTACCTTTTGAAGCTGGACAATTATTCGCATCACAGTTAGACCCTTTAGTTGACAAAACAGCAGAGGATAAGTTCCGACCTCTTCCTCAGGATAAGAGATCTTTTAGAAGACCTTTTTGGAATCCAATTTCTTTCAGAGGAAGGAGTGATTGGAGATCCTTTTGTTCCTTCAGAGACAGAACAATGCTTTATTCTAGGTCTAGATACTCTAAAGGAAGGGGAAGATCAGGTAGATTTTTTTCCCAATGACGCCAGATCCATCGGAGGCTGGTTAAAAAAATTTTTCCTCAGTGGCAAAAGGTAACTACAGACAGATGGGTATTACAGACAATCAGACAGGGTTACAGCCTAGAACTTTTAACATTTCCTCAGCAAAAATTTGTACTATCCTCCAACCGTCAGGATCCAAGATATCAAAAAGCACTAATACCTGATACCTGTTCCCAAAGCTCAAGAGTTCAAAAGACTCTATTCAAACCTTTTCTAGTCCTAAAGCCAGACAATTCTTTCATGCCTATCATAGATTTAAGGTATCTAAACTCCTTTCTAAAAAAACATTTCAAAATGGAGTCAGTAAGGTCTGCAGCAAATTTGATTCTTCCAGGCGACTTCCTTGCAACAAACTTCAATGGCGGCTCCCGTCTGTTCCCTCCCGCGATCAAGTTTTGGACTTCTATGTTCTCCTACCGGCCGGTGTGCCTGCGGAGCAGAGGGTCTCACCTCTGCATACAATCAGAACCAAAGGAAAAAAGGATCCGCCGAACCAACCAGAATCAGGTAGACGATCTCCAGCAAAAATCAGGCCAATGTTCTTTGATTAAAAAACATCATTTATTACCATAGTTATGTAAAACCTACGGCTGGCCGCCTAGGATACAGGTGTTGAAGGTCTAACGCGTTTCGGGCTTACCCCTTACTCATTGACACTAAATATCCGGGTGGAAGCACCCCCCTTTTAAATACAGATGAACCAATTAAAAAAGAGTAATGAAG
This sequence comes from Hymenochirus boettgeri, assembly GCA_019447015.1. Lineage (NCBI taxonomy): Eukaryota > Metazoa > Chordata > Amphibia > Anura > Pipidae > Hymenochirus > Hymenochirus boettgeri. Next base: position 120,087,829 of record CM033475.1, on the reverse strand, counting down.
GATACATTCTATCATTAACTCTAAAGTGCACAGATACAAAAAGATCAGACTAATACAAAAACGTAATGCAATGTTACCTTAACCATTTTTATCAACAATGTTGCAACAACCCTTCTGTGGCTTTTTAATGACTACACTCTGTTTAACCCTGTTTAACTTAGCACATCTCATTTAATGAAGTGCTGTATTAACCCTTTGGTACATTGTTCCATAGTAAGATAGGACATCTATTACTAGAAGGTATTACAGTAAATCTTGTACATGTACAGAATAATCATATTAAAGATACAACTTATTACTGCTCACAATCATTACAATATCAAGATAAATAGATAAATAAATAAAGAAATAAATAAATATCACAATATCTCAATACATATATAGCCACAACTTTTAAAAGCATATCCTAGAAGTGATAACACCATAAGTGCTATGTCCCATCTCCTATTTAACCCTTTAGAGGATCTCGAGTCTAATTCTAATATCCACAACGCTTCTCTTTTATTCAGATGGGGTAGAAGATCTCCCCCTCTGAGATTCTTTCTTACATGTTCTAAACCCTGAATTTGACAAAAGGAGGGATCCCCTCCAGTACAGTCCTTAAAGTGTCGTCCCACTGGGGATCGTGTATCATTCTTTGAAATACTGTTGAGATGTTCACGAATTCGTTCTTTAAAAGGTCGCACCGTTCGTATTGTTTTTTAAATTTTTTACAGGTAAGTAAATATACTACTCCGCATGTACAACAGTTAATATAGTCCCGTATGTTATACTCTCTGTGTGTCACCTCTGACTTGAACATGGGACCAATCTTTATTACATTACAAGATCTGCAGCATGTGTGGCCACATTTAAAGGTGCCTCTGGATGTTAACCAAGTGCTTTGTTTGTTCTTTTTTTTGTCTGACCAACACAGACTAGGTGCTGTCAGGTCACCCAGAGATTTACCTCCCTTAGCCACTACTCACACCACTTCCCAGAATATTTTCTATATCCTTATCTTTATGTAGAATATGAAGATTACGGTACAAAATACGTTTAATATCCTCGAATTCCACACTATACTGAGTAACAAAATAAGAGGGTGATGGTATATTAGCTCTATTATTAAGTACATTATCCTTACTTTTTGCTTTATACAACAAATCTTTTCTGTCTCTTTCCCTTACTATTCTATAGGCTTGATCTATCCCTTTTTATCATATCCTCTCTGTTGGAATCTAGCTTTTAAATCATTAGCTGCATTTACAAAATCTCTCTCCTCTGAACAATTACGTTTAATTCTTGTGAATTGCCCCACTGGTATACCCTTGATGGTATGGCTAGGATGGCAGCTACTAGCCTGCAATAATGTATTTTGAGCTATTGTTTTTCTATATACACTAGTTTCTATTTTCTCTGTAGTTTTATTGCCAAACAGGGTCAGATCCAAGAACTGTACAGTGTCTATGTGTATATGTGCAGTAAATACAAGATTCCTATCATTTTTATTCACATATTGGACAAATTCCAGAGCAGATTCATGAGTACCACTCCATATAAGGAGTATATCATCTATAAACCTACCATACCAGGTAATTTCGTTTCTGAAAGGATTACTATCTCCAAAGATGTGGGACTCCTCCCATCAACCCATGAACAGGCTGGCGAAGGCGGGCGCAAAAGACACGCCCATGGTGGTCCCACATTTCTGGAGGTAGTAAGAGCCATCAAAATAAAAGTAGTTATGCTTTAGTAGAAAATCAGTAGATTGTATATTGAATGACCGTAAATTAGCTGAGTATGGGGACTGATGCTTCAGAAAGTATTCTATAGATAACAAGACTAGATCATGTCTAATTAATGAATAAAGGGATTTAACATCTAATGTAATCCATAAGTTATTAGATGTCCATGCCAAATGATTTAGTTTCTGTAGGACGTCTTTGGTATCTTTTAGATATGACTTTAAGGATGTCACCAATGGCTGTAGATAGAAATCTATTAATTTGGACAAATTCTCACCTAGAGAGCCTATGCTAGAAACTATAGCTCTTCCCTCAGGTTTAACTGCATTTTTATGAACCTTTGGAAAGTGGTGGAATATAGGAATCCTTGGTGCATCGATCGTTAAATAATTTTTGTCCTTATCTGACAAAACCCCTATTTCAAAATAAGTATCGATTAAGGATCGAAGCTTTTTATTAAATACCTCAGTGGGGTCACCCCTCAGTTTTGTGTAGGTATAGGGGTCATTGAGCTGTCTGTGTGCCTCGTCCATATAATGGATGGTGTCAAGAACCACGACAGCTCCCCCTTTGTCTGCTTTTTTGACTGTGAGTGATTCATCCTCCATAATTTGTTCCAAAGCTTCTCGTTCGCTTTTGTTAAAATTATGTGGTGATCTACCTTTATTATTGAACACTTTTTCCTGTAATTTTCTTAAATCGTCCTCAACCAACTGTTGAAATAATTCAACATTTTCTGTTCGTGAACCTACAGGATAAAAAGACGATTTTTGCATTAAACCACTTTCTAGTTGAGCTATCTGTTGCTCATTTGTCTTTCTAGACAGGTCCTGTAGATCCTGTAAATCCCGAACAAAGCATTGATCCATGAAGGTGAAATCATTCAAAGCTTCATGGGTCATATTATCATCACAGCCAATATTCATTTGCAACCCTGGATTTAAATGTTCCCATAAAAATCCTGTCATCAAAAGTATTTAAGGATTGCAATAAAAAACAAAGATCTCATAAAACATTATCAGTTTACAGGTCTTCCCTTTGACCTTTCTACTGTCCCCAGGGTTTTCACAAAAATCCTAGCACCCGTCTCAACAAGGAATTTTCATCATACCATATTTGGACGATTGGCTCCTAAGAGCAGAATCAGAAAATGTCTTAATTACAAACACAAAGGGGCATATTTATAAAAGTCTACATTTTTTGCCTAGTTAATAACGGCGAACATTGCAGCGAAAACAATGCTTTTTGGGACTTCTTTTCATGGTATTTATAAAAAAGCGGAAAAAAAAGACTTCGCGTCTGGAAAACGCGAACAGGCGCAATAAAGAGCGAAAAGTATCACAGCGAAAACTTAACAAGTCTACAAGATGACTGCATTGGGAAAACCATTAGACATAGCCAAACAAAAGTAGCTCCTCCCCACTCATTTTCTCTAGCCACAATGATAAGCTTAAGCTGCTTGTTTAAATAGTGTTTGTTATCAATCAAACTTTATTGTTATTGTTTTTTAATTATGTGAAATTTGTAGCAAAAGAAGTGAAAACCACATCCAATCATTGTTACCGGCTAGCCAGCTGTTCAACATTCTTGGCACAATATTTCAATCTATCAAAAATTGGGAGAATACAGAGAAAGAAAAATAATAAAGTTGACAACACGCCGCTAAATGCGCATTCGAAAGGCGAACGGACAGAATGAGTTGTTTTAACACTACCAAAAAGCAGAGCATAAAGCACACACCCTGAATGCTAACAATTGGCCTCACATTGGAAATGCAAAAATTCTACCCATCATATGCAAAAGGCAGTCATATAACAGCCTTTGAACAAATAGTGAATACAGAATTCAGAAAACATAATTTTAAAAACCCGAGGAAAAGGAACCTTAACCTTAATGAACAACTAGCCCTAAAAGAACTAAGGGAAGATAGAGAAATAGTAATCAAACCAGCGGACAAAGGAGGAGCCACAGTGATTTTAAATAGATCAGATTACGAGGTTGCAGCTTATAGATTATTGAAAGATTCTGATACATACCAACTTTTAAAAAGGGACCCTACAAATATATTCCTAGTGGAACTAAACAAATTATTAACAGAAGGAAGTCAGAAAGGAATTCTAAATAAAAAATAACTTCACTTCTTGACCAATCAACACCCCACAGTTGCAACATTTTACTTTTTACCAAAAATTCACAAGAATAGAGAGAAACGGTAAACAACCTACAGAAATACAACTTTTTACAAGAGGCACAAATTGAATTCATAGAAAAGAGCATAGAATTCACTCGGAAACACAACTACTTCTTGTTCAAAGGGGATTATTTTCTACAAATACAGGGGACAGCGATGGGAACTAAATTTGCCCCAAGTTACGCCAATTTATTTATGGCAGAATGGGAAATGGAATATATATACAATGGAGAATATGAGAAATATATATCACTTTGGAAAAGATTCATTGACGACATCTTAATAATCTGGAATGGAACAGAGGCAAAACTTGAGGAATTTCTACTATGGATCAACAACAATGATAGAAACCTCAAATTTACACACTCATTCAGCAGAAAAGAAGTGATCTTCCTAGACCTAAGAATCTATGTGGAAGATGAAAAAATAAAAACAGAAACTTACTCAAAAGACGACAAATGTAACACATACATTCTACATAAAAGTTGCCATCAAAAACACTGGCTAGAAAATATCCCACCTAACCAATTTCAAGGGATTAGACGAAATTGCACAGAAATAAGCACGTATGAAACACAATCTGAGAATCTGCTAAAGAAATTCAAAACAAAAGGATATAATATAGAGAAATTGAAGAAAATTCAGTCTTAACACAAAAGGAATACAGAGAGAGAATCTTTTAGAACCTAAACTCAAAACAGATACAAACAGTAAGATAAGAATACCCTTCATCACAGGTTTTAACAGGAACAACAGGGAGATTAGAAATATTATAACCAAACACTGGCATCTTCTACTAAAGGATGAACACCTTAGCTCTATCCTCCCAACCACACCAGATATCATTTTCCGGAAAAGCAGGAACATCAAACAAATAGTAGCACCAAGTCATTTAAAGGACAAAGAGAATAAGATCAACAGGATTGTGGACAGAAAAGGTTTCTTTGGTTGTGGAACATGCACAGCCTGTAAAAAAAAACAAGAAACAGAGAATAACACATTTCAAAAGTAACAATACAATGTAGGAATTTGAAATTAGACACTTCATTACCTGCAATGCCATCAATGCAATATATATAATTGAATGCTCATGTGGGAAACAATATGTGGGAAGAACAGGATGGAAACTAAAAACCCGCATAAGGGAACATATGTATAATATTGAGAAAAAGAAAGACTTTAGCCTATATAACCATTGCAACAACTGTGAACATTTTAAAACCCAGGAATTGAAATTCTATGGAATAGACATCTACAGAACACCTGAAATGAGAGGAAACATACAAGCAGGTCTATCAAGACTTGAAACTAAATGGATATACAAACTTAACACTATGGCTCCAGAAGGACTAAATAGAGATATCGACCTATGGAGTTTCTTATAGAGATTTTGTACAAGAGATTTTTATTTTATTTTTTGTACAACTATATTATTTGAGATTGGGTTTGTTCAATAATATTGCAGGGCACTCTTTCCCTTTATACTTGTATTATTGGACACCAGACCATATATTTAATGAATACATATATCTAGAAACCAGCACATATACGATATGAAGTAGAGTAGATATTTGATTACAGTTCCCCTACTTTTTAACCCCCATAGAAAGATTCAGGAAATCAAGAAGGAACCACCGGTTATATTGGGTAACAGTAGGTAGACACATGGAACGCAGTATTGACCCGCATAGACGGAATAAAGTCACGGCAGGCAGCACGTACGCACACATAGTACGTGTGCGCGAAGGGACCAGTTCACCACGCATGCGCATGTGCAAAGGGAAGACGGCATGACGTCTAGACGGTAGGCGGAGACAGAAACCCCTGCGAAATAGATACTATTTAAGAAAGGTAACATTAGATAAAAGATATACCCTTGAAAAAGCTATAATAAATAGCGAAACGCGTTGGGACCGATATAATTTAGTAGGGTAGAACCCTCCACATAACACCCTTGATCCTAGATGGTTATAACATTATAGCAAAATAGGAGAAGGAATATAGGAGGAGCCCCTACTTTTCGCATTTTTAATCAAAAGAAATATATGCTTTTTTTACTCTTTTGCAATTTGCATATTGCACTACAATCTGGATATTTTAGAAGTTTTTTGAGAAAAAAGTTTTTTAAGAAAATAAAGCTGTGTTTGAACCTGCAACCTGGGAGAACGTAAGTCTTTTTTCACATTTTTTATATGGTTTGTATCTAATTATTTTACCGGTAAGATATTAATACTGTCATTTTGGCCTTATTTACTTTTTGGGTGAGAGGAGGACAGCGCAGCTACCAGACTTAACATTGCAAGAAATGCAAAAATGAGCCTACATTGCGACCGCTAAAAAGCCCCAAGAAAAAAGGGGGTGCAGGTGCTTTCACATGAAAGACAAAATAGCAGACCTTATTTAAAGTCCAAGCTAAAAATGTGATGAAAAAGGCAAAAGAAATGTTACGTCACATAAAGTAATTGTGGAAAGTATACTAAAATTTAGCGAAAAATAAAAATCTATACCTTCATAGATGTGTCCAAAAAAACATGTTAAAATAGTAGTAAGATCATTTGTATGAATGTGTTGTAATTTTTGGGTGCATTAAAAATCATGAAAAACTCCAAAATCTCAACAGACATGGTAAAAAGATGCCTTTTCACCACCTTCAAGTTCGCGATAATATTCCGCTCCATTATAAAATACTTTTCGCTTTTTATAAATCGCTTTATGCCTTTTTGCTCCCTTTTCGCTCAAATTACCATTGCGATGTATGGTGAAGTATGGCAAAATGGGTTTTAGCGATAGGTCGCAGAAACATTTTCGCCACTCTTTAACGCCACCTTTTAAAATTGCATTAACTGGCTTTTTGGTGAAAAACCATGCTGAAAGCGAAAGCGAAAAGTTTTTGCGACTTTTTGCTCGTTTATAAATATGCCCCAAAGACTACAATTCAAACCTTAGAATCCCTAGGATGGTGTATAAATATAGGAAAATCCTCCCTACAGCCTGCACAGGAGAAAAAAATCCTAGGGTTTCTGTTCAACACAAAACTAAATTGTATAACTCTGACAGAAGACAGAATTCAAAAGATTCTAAACAAAGTAAACTGGTTAAAAATTTCAAAAAAGTATCTTTAAAATCCATCCTAGAAGTGTTAGGCCTGCTTTCCGCAGCTCCAGAAGGGGTTCCCTGGGGAAGAGTACACATCAGGTGTCTTCAACAATTTTTCCTTCACAGATGGGACAGAAAGACGGAATCTTTAAAAAAGAAAGTAAGAATTCCTGTTTACGTAAAGAAATCTCCCAACCTAGCCAGTTTGCTAGGTTGGGAGGCTCACTGCCTAGGTTGGTCAAAACAAGGCATTTGGTCCAAAAGAGAACAAACAGCTTCCTCAAATTTCAGAGAATTAAAAGCCATTCTGCTTGCTTTAAAAAACTTTCATCATTTAATACAAAACAAGAGAGTAAAGATTCAAACAGACAACACTTCAGCAGCTGCATATATAAATCATCAAGGAGGAACCAAATGTTTAAGTCTACTAACCCTATCACAAGAAATTTTTGTTTGGGCAGAGGCTCACCTGCAGTCAATTTCAACCTCATATATAAAAGGAACATCAAATCAATGTGCAGACCATTTAAGCAGAAATTTCCTAGATCACAACGAATGGGGCCTCAACAGAGAAATTTTCAATTTGCAAAAGATTTCCCCCCCCTAAACAGAGATCACAGGGCCTTGGTCAGGATGCGCTAGTACATCCATGGAATTTCAAACGAGCTTATATTTTTCCTACCATTCCCCTTCTGACCAAAGTATTGAGGAAGATCAGACAGGAAAAGAACTTAGTGATTTTAATTGCACCAGCATGGGCCAGAAGAACTTGGTATGCAGATCTCATTCAATTGTCTATCAGACCGGCTTGGCAACTCCCGATATGCCAGAACCTCCTTCACCAAGGACAAACTCCTTATCCAAAAGTAGAAAATCTGAAACTTTGTGCCTGGTTTCTGAAAGGGAAATGATGGGTAATACAGGACTATCTTTACAAATTATCTACACCCTGATGTGCAGCAGATCTATCAGAGGGTCTGGGATTCTTTTCAAAAAAGTGCTCTCAGAATAACAAATCTTGTATATCTCTTAATATTCCTTCAATCCTGGATTTTTTAGTATAAGGCCTTCAAAAAAATCTGGCACCAAACACATCAAAAGTTCAGATTTCTGCTTTAGGAGCTATTTATCAAATTAATTTGGCAAATAATTATCTCATTCATAGATTTATGAAAGCAGCCAAGAAATTTAAACCGAAGTTAAGATCATTGGTTCCCAAATGGGATCTAGGTTTAGTATTAAGAGCATAAAGTTCTTCGCCATTAGAACCTTTAGAAGAATCTAATATCAAGTACCTTTCATGGAAAACTGCCTTTTTATTTGCTATTTCTTCTGCCAGAAGGATTAATGAAATTCAGGCATTATCCTGTAAAGAACCCTTTTTACAGATTAAAGAGGAGGGTATCATTTTATCTCTTGATCCTACATTTATGCCTAAAGTATCCTCCCTGTTTCATAGGCAACAGGACATTTTTCTTCCTTCCTTTTACCCAGATACAGCCAACAAAGAAGAAGAAAGAAACCTGAGTTCTATGAGTTCCCTCCTGCTTGGACTTTACAGCTTTGTTATATCTCTTCTTATGCTGCCTTTGGGTGAACAGGGATGCTGGAGTTTATACTTACGTAAATTCCTTTTCCTGGAACACCAAAGGCAGCATGTCCAAGCTTCCCTTCCCAATAAATAGTTATTTTTTTCACAAGCAATTTTATATGAGTATGTATATTTATTTTCTTACCTTATGTATTGCTTTCTAAACACTGGGAAGATAAGGGGAGGGGCAAATATTTATAGAGGGGTCAGTCCTACCTTGGGGGCAGGGATATATCTTTTCTTATGCTGCCTTTGGAGTTCCAGGAAAAGGAATTTACGTAAGTATAAACTCCAGCAATCTCGCCCTTTCATAGAGTCTGAGTCCTTGCCCACTAAAGTTCCTATGCCTATTATTTCCTCTCAGCGTATCCTAGGTGCTTTAACTACTGACTCTGTTATAGCTAATTTATCTGAACTATTAACTCCTCATCAGGTAGATGCACCTCCAGGTAAACCCGATACTTGTCTATTCGTTCCTCTGTCTTTCTGTTTGCAAGTGTTAAAGCAGTTTCATGATTCTAAGCTGGCTGGCCATCCTGGGGAAACTAAAACTTTATCTTTGTTATTAAGACATGTGTGGTGGCCTTCTATTTCTGATTATTCTAAAGCTTACACGAAGACTTGTCCTGTTTGTGCCCGTAGTAAGTCTTCTCGTAATGCTCCTTATGGTACCTCTTCCTATTTCTGAAAAGCCATGGACCCACATATCCATGGATTTTATTGTAGATCTGACCAGGTCCGATCTTCGTGCGCGAGCATTTGCTTGCACACCCGCCTTCTTCCAGCACTGTGTGGACGCACACAGACACTGCTCCTTACATCCTCTGTTCTTCCAGGTCATTCATTGGACAGAGGAGAAATAATTAGTTTAAATTCACCTATCCTTGCATCAGACTCTTGTCCTCCACTTCCCATTGGTCCCTCTGCATTATTTAAACCCCTCAGCCCATTGCTCCTTGACCGATATAGCGGTTAGTTTATCTATCTTGCTTGTTGTGTGTTTTTCTCGTATATTCTGTGTTTCTGACCTTTGCCTGTTTTTTGACTCTGATTCGTATCTACCTGCCCTGACCTCTGCTTGTTCCTGACTACGCTTTTTGCTCAACCCTCTGTACCGTGCCTGGTGGCCTAATTCCTGGTTTTGACCTCTTGCTCTGTTTTCTAACTCCGCTTTGCCTGCTCCTAGTCTGTACCTCATATTTTGGTCTCTGGCCTTTGTATCTCTCCTTGTGCCTTGCCTGTCTGTTTCACTTCGGACTTCTCCAGTACTCCCGGCCTCAGTTTGGATACCTTGAACTCTAAGTCCAGGGGGCAACCGTGTTCGGTGAGGCGCAACTAGCCTCCCGGCAAATGGGGGCTTGTCTATTGGTGAAGATAGTGGTTGTAGATTGGGGTATTCGGACTGAAGGAATACTTGGGAATCCGGAGCATTACAACTACTTAATGAACCCTGATATCCCAACACTGACCAGTAAAGACAAAGAAACCCTGAAAAATGATATTATATTAACTATTAATTATATCACCTGGTCCAGATGGCCTTCCAGTGAAAATATACAAAAAATATAGTACACGACTTCCGGGGGCGGGGCGCCTAGAGCGGCCGCATTTTAACAGAGCTCTGCACACCCAAGAGCATCAAGAGGTGAAAACAGCCAAAATAACAACACAAAGGGATAAAAAGTGTTATCCCCTGACAAACAACATCTACAACCACCCGGCTGCAACCTCCACCATCCCCGAAGTTAGGCTGAGCTAGCGGGAATACACAACCAACACCCGCCCTGCAGCCGGAGCCCGCCACAGAGGAGCTCCACCACTAACTTCACTACCCCACCAACCTCACAGTCCCCGGGAAAGCCAATAAACTAACACCAGGGCACCGGAGCGGGGTCCCCGCGGGAAGGCCCGATCGAGACGCGGGACCCGGAAAGAAACTCACGACTGACATCAACCCCACTCCGCTGGACTACAGGTACATGCTGCAACACACTCATGCCCCAGCCACGAGGCCAGATCCCCAGAGTGGACCCAGCTAAGGCCTAACTCTTACTAAGTCGCTAAGGGACCACGTGAGACCTGGGCCCAAAACAGCGGCCCATAGACTTATTACCTGACCCAGAATCCATACGACCATCGGGGTTGGCCGGGGGTCTGCGTGTCCTTGGACCGCCACGGGGTCTCCGGCCACTGGCTCCAGCACACAACGTGGTGTCAACTGCCCCCCTCACCGCAAGCCATTCAAAGGCCTAACTACTAGGGCCAAGGGAGACTCACCCACGATCTTTTCCAAGAGATTGGAGTATCACAACCCACGTGGGAGCCTCCCAATGCGAAATTAAAATCAAGGCCCAAATCTAAAATTTAATTGAGCCCACACTGGCTGGGCCTCACAACAGCTATCATACCCAGGAGAGCTAAACCCCACTGGGCCACATTTAGGACCATATAACACCTACATTACCCGTGGCCGCACAGCCAATTGGGGCACCTACGAGCCTGGGATGAACCTTTCACACTTAACTCCTGGTTGCCAACCAGACAATATCCACATTAAGTCTGAGACCATCATCAAGACCAATAAGCACCTCCATCATCACCTATATACAAGCCGATTCCATATAAAACCAAAGTGACAACAACCTGTCATCCCCACACCTACCTCTGCCAAACTTGGACTATCATATCATCTGCATCTAATTCCAAATATTCCCCTTTGAAGGTACCTCTGCCGAACCCCAACCATTAATACATTAATAACCAAATCCAATTCCCCCACCCCACAGTATATAACTCCGTTGAATCTCAGTCATCACCCCATCTTTACCCAATCAAAATAAATCATATCGTTACAAAGACGTTATACCTGGACCCTTGATACTCTCTACAAAAGACACCTCAATTTGGACTCACAACTTCCAAACTAGGGATATCAAATACCGAATGATCTAAATATGTAAACTGACAATCTCCAAGAGCCCCTGACATCTATCTTGCAAGATCCATCTAACATTGAAACACACTTATCCTACCACGGAAACCCACCAATTTATAGTATAGACAAATACATAGAAAAATCAAACTCAGATATGGGTAAAAGAAACAAAAAAGCCGATCAACAAGCCTCCTCCGGCACTGCTACTCACAACACCTCAAACAACAAGGACAAACCACAAACCCCAAAACCACAAAGATATAAGGACATGCCCAAAAACTCAAACAAACTGTCTACCTCACCTCTGGAGGAGAACGATGTATCCTCTGAAGATGAAACCCCCATCTCTCAAACCTCTGACCCGCAAATAACTATCTCAGACCAAGCAGCCAAAATAGCAACAGAAGTATCTAATCTAATAATGCCACTACTCGATAAGAGACTGGAAGTACTACACTCCTCCATCTCCTCAGCTCTATCCCAAGTTACTGAAAATACCCAAAGAATCTCTACCCTAGAGACCAGAATCAGTAACATGGAAGACTCTGTAACCCCCATGGAAAACTCCTCCAGACAACAGCATAGCATGCTCCAACAACTCCAAGACAAACTGGACTATCTGGAAAATCTCACAAGGAGAAATAATTTGAGAGTTATTGGCATACCTGAAACATATAAAGGTCAAGACCTAACCCATTTCATCACTCATGATCTAATAAACACACTTGGAATAACACCACACCACAATGAACTGCAGACTGAAAGAATCCACAGAATTGGACCTGAGAACAGACAAATCAACGAGAGACCCAGGCCAGTGAAACTACTAGACTTCAGGGACAAGGAACTAATTCTACAAGCCTACCGGAAAATGAAAAACCTTGAAGTCAATAATCACAAACTATTACTGTTTCAGGATTTCTCGGCAATGATAAGCGCCAAAAGGAAAGCATTCAACCCTGTCTGCCAATACCTACACGAACATAACATAAAATTCCAAATGCTGTATCCCGCTAAACTAAGAGTAACAGACAATGGCAGATCCCAACTCTACAACACACCGGAGGAGGCTTCATCCCACTATCTGGGAAACAACTAAATCAAACTCACTAACTAACTTTATAACACCTAAAATTAACCTACAAAATGTTTGGGGCTCAGACTAGCCTACTCTTTTCATAAAGTCACTTTAACTGTTTTCATAATGATTATTAGGTTATTATATGTTTCAATGTTATGTTTAATCAGTTTACAATGTTTTATTTGCCTAACTCTTTTCTTTTTCAGCGCCCTCAAGTCGCCGAGGAGGGGATCCCGGGGGGGGGGGCGGGGGGGAGCCGCGCAGGAGACACCACACCCACAGAGAAAAGCCCTGATATCTCCCTGCTCGCTGGGACAGGGAATACAGGCAAGTCCACACAACATCTCACACACATACAAACCAAAAACAACACACTAACCTAACCATGATAAATTAAACCAAGTCAGAATGGTCTCCTGGAACGTAGATGGACTAAACACGCCAGTAAAACGCAGTAGGGTACTCATTTAAAGAGGCTACACACACACATAGTCCTATTACAAGAGACACATTGGAAACAATCCGAAGAAGAAATATTAAAGGCACCATGGATCTCACACTGCATAGCAGCCTCAAATACATCTAAATCAAAAGGAGTAGCTATACTCATACACAAAGATATACCAGTCACGATATTGGACACGGTGAAGGATCCTGAGGGCAGATTCCTGATCCTAGATCTAGAGATAAAAAACACAACATACACCATAGCAAACATATATGCCCCAAATGGGGCTAACACAGAATTCTATTCCACTCTTTTGAGACAGCTGCTGGCCAAATCAAAACCCCAAATCTTCATGGGCGGAGATTTCAACACGATTCTAGACAACTCCATCGACAGAATGGGACCTAGACAAACCCCTATTACCACACCCTCTCCCCTACTGGAAATAATCTCACAACTGGGACTCTGCGATCCCTGGAGACTACAACATCCAACTACCAGACATTACAGCTTCTACTCCCACCCACACCATTCACACTCATGCATTGATAATATCCTGATATCTAATGAATTATTCCCACTCACATCTAACACGTTCATAAACAATATCCTAATCTCAGACCATGCTCCAGTGGAACTATCAATAAACCTAAACACACAATCTACTAGAACAGACCACTGGAGATTCCCAGCATATCTTTATAACTCAGAAGACTTTAAAATATTCATAACCACCCAGTGGCAGAACTATGTGGATGACAACATGATACATATGGAGGACCCTGCTCTCTTCTGGCAAGCCTCCAAGGCAGTAATGAGGGGACACATAATAGCATATGTCTCACACAAGAAAAAGGCCTATAGAGAAAGATTCTCTCAGCTTGACCATAACCTTCGGGAGGCGTGCAGCCAGTATATTAATGACCCTACAGAAACAAACAAAGAGCACTATACATCAACAAAAAACTTACTAGACACATATCTGCTGGGCCAGGCACGGTGGTCAGTGGACACTAGAAGAAATAAATACCACAGATGGGGTAACCGACAGGCACATTATTAGCAAGATTAACTAAACCACAATGCTCCCGCTGCTCGATACTACAAATACTTAACACTAACACAAATCAAACCATGACTACCCAATCTGAAATACAACAATTCTTCCTACAGTATTTTGAATCTCTATATGCCTCACACACAACACCAGCTAGGGATGCTGATACCTATCTAGAAACATACTCCCTTCCCCAACTTATGGTGGAACAACAAGAATCTCTCAATCGCACAATAACCCAACAAGAAATTTCCAAAGTCATCAAATCACTACACAACACCAAAGCCCCGGGCCCAGACGGCTTCCCAGCAGAATACTACAAATTACTTAACCCTCACATACTCCCTATCCTCACTGATCTATATAATAACATACTCACTCAAGAAACCCATATCCAAAACTTCAATGACTCCCAAACCATCCTTTTACTCAAACCAAACAAAGATCCACTGCTAGTCCAACTTTACAGGCCAATAGCATTATTAAACCAAGATTATAAAATCTTGACAAAAATAGTAGCAAATAGACTTAGCCAAATTATGCCAGATTTAATCACAGACTCACAACTAGGATTCACCAAGGGCAGGAACACTACCAAAGCCATACGCACAGCCATAGCTGCCATCTCAGCCCATTCCACCAGACCCCGCTCCCAGGAGATCTTGCTAAGTTTAGATGACGACAAGGCTTTTGACAGAGTCTCCTGGGAATTTTTATATAAAATCCTCATCACCCGTAATTTTGGACCCAACTTCATCAGACTAATCACATTCCTTCATGAAAATACCAACACCTCCCTGCTAATAAATAACACCAATTCACATACTTTCCAAACCCGTAGAGGGACTAGACAGGGATGTCCACTCTCCCCCCTATTGTTCAACCTCAGCATAGACCCACTACTTAGAACCATATCTAACAACAAACAATTTGCAGGTATCAAAATTGGTAAAAAAGATCTAAAACTCTCGGTATATGCAGATGACATCCTTCTATTCGTGTCTAAACCCTTACAATCCATACCGGCTATAATGGATGATTTGGCGCAGTTTGGGGGACTGTCGGGACTGCAAATCAACTACAATAAATCTGAAGCACTTCTTCTAGGAACTGGCGGCCCCCCAGGTTGGTCAAGTAGTTTCCCATTCAAAGGGGCCACCACAACCATAACATACCTAGGAACCCTCCTCCCTAGACAAATAGACTTGCTATACTCAAAAAACATCCCTCCACTCATAACCCGAATAACAAATACATTGACTGCATGGGGAAAATTTTCCCTTTCTTTCACAGGTCGAGCTAATCTCATAAATATGATATTGTTCCCCAAGCTACTTTACCTATTACAAACCTTACCAATATTCTGTCCCGGAAAGATACGAAACACATAAATACCATTTTTCGCAAATATATATGGCATAACAAACCCTCACGAATTAAATACACTACTCTTACCCTCCCCAAAAATAAAGGGGGCATTGGCTTCCCAAATATCGAACTATACAACATAGCCTCACATCTCAGAATAGTCAGGGACTGGCTGCACGTCTCCTCAAACTACACCCGCACTGAACAACAATTGTGTGACTCTCAGTCCCTATCCTCAATGCTGCACACACGTTTTCTAGACCTGCCGGAGGAGAGTAGGGATAACCCTTTGCTGATGTCAGGCTGGAAGGCATGGAACAGAGCCTGCTCTGTGATGGGCCTGAGACAGTTTCACTCACTATGGCTACCATTCACTAAGCATCCAAATTTCCAGGAGGGGAGAGCCCACATGGTATTCCACAGATCGAAAGCAGGGGGGATAGAAACGATTTGAGATTTGGTAGATATGACCACTAAACGCCCCCTGTCTTTCTCACAAACGAAAAATAAATTTCCAATTGTGGGACATAATTTGTTCCATTACTTACAAGTCAGCAGTTATGTCTCAAAATCAATCTCCAACCTAGGAGAAGCAGACTGGAATAACCCACTAGACACACTACTGCAATCACCGGAACAAAGTCTGAACTCTTTATCCAACTACAATAAACTCCTGCAACATCATATTAACACTCAAACCACACACCCAAGGATAAACCAATGGAAACAAGACATACCCACATTAACAGAAAACATCATACAAGAAATCATCAATTTACATAAAATAAATCATCAAAAAAAAGAAATCATCAATTTACATAAAATATCTCCCAGCAATCTCATACCACGAAATGACCCTGAAGCTACTACACAGAGGCTATATTTCACCATATAGATTGGGAAGGATCAGGGGTCTGCCCCAGACTTTATGTCCAAAATGCAAGGATCTCTTTCATTGTATGTGGTCTTGTCCAGTTATCCAGGATTTCTGGAAACAAGTAGCTACATTCTCCACACAACACTTAATTAACTATGTCCCACTAACACCACTCTGGACAATATTTGGATACATAAGCACACAAACTTCCCGTATCACAATAGGAGCCAAAAAATTACTCCTCAATATATCAGCTGCAGCCAGGAAAACCATACTCCAACAATATATAACATCCACCCCGCCATCCCTAAAGCTATTCAAAACCAAATTATCATACCTATTCCGAATGGATTGGGTGGAAGCAACACTAGACAAAGAAAACAAAGTCAATCAATTCTTCAAACTCTGGGAAAGTTTTATTGACATTTTACCCACACATATTAAACAAAATATTCACGACTGATTCCATATAACAGTATGGTATACGGAACAAACCTTGAGCCACAATCCTCCAATCTCTCTACCATGAATAGATATATAAGTCAGCCTGCGCGTTACTCCCCCCCTTCCTTCCTCGACCTCCTCCTTCAACAACCAGGACTAGGTCCCCGCCTGATCCTTGGCGACTGAATAACGACAGTAACCGATATTGTTGTCATAATCTTGATTTAGGCAATTAAGTAAATAAGTTAAGTTAATGTTATAACCCCGCAAATTAGTTGCGGCAAGTTAAGTAAATAAATAATAAAATAATATAGAGCTAGAGATGTGGATCAGTAAATATCTTTTAAGACTCAGATAATATGATAAAGACTTAGTGTTGATATCCGTGTACAATTTGCCTAGTAATTACTATTGGAGAATGTACAACTATATAACTAATGCAGGGAAAACCTTGAACAGATTCCCCCCCCCCCTTTTTTTTTCTCTTATCTCCTCCCTCTTCCCAATAAGTACATCTATGCAAATGTATGTTCCAATTTGTTTTCTTTTCTATAATTACTGAGTATACCTATGCAAATACTTGTGCCAACTTACACTCCCTATTTTATATTCTGTAAATTCCCATCTCTATTCTCAATAAAAATATTTATATAAAAAAAAATATATATAGTACACATCTTCTACCTCAATTACTAACAAAAAAAAAATTCCCTAGCCCAGAGCATGTACGAAGCCCACATCACGTTACTACTAAAAACTGAAAAGACCCATACGACTGCGGGTCCTATAGACTCATTTCATTACTAAACATTAACTATAAATTACTAGCTAAGGTGTTGTATATAGCTATAATGTTTTTTTCTCTTGAATCTATTCCCCTCTTTATACAAGACAATATCTTGCTAGCTCTAGCCGTCTCTACCTGGCATTGTTTGCTACAGCTAAGTCTATCTACCAGAACCCCCAAATCTTTCTCCAGTCGAGATTCACTTAACACAGTTATTTATGGTGTAGGTGGCACCAAGATTGCTAAACCTCAAATGCATCAGCTTACATTTATCAACGTTGAATCTCATCTGCCATTCTGCTGCCCATTTTGATAATCTATCTAGGTCTGCTTGCAGTAATTGCACATCATTTGAATTTTCCAAAACTCTGCATAGTTTAGTGTCATCAGCAAACACAGATACTTTGCTCTTAATGCCCCCTTCTAAGTCATTTATAAGCAGATTAAAATATGGATCCATACATCCCATATTTTGTCAAACTTTTTCTGTGAACCTCTGGCTATGTGGATTTTTCTTTTGTTTTCTTTTTGTCACCACCAAAGATTGCGTAACAGCACAAATCTAATGATACTTTATTCAGCTCAGAATTTAGTAATGGGGAGTTCAAAATCAAAAAGGGATTTCCAGGGGTTGGGGGTTAGTTGAGTTTTCATCACCATGTTGAGGAGTGAATAGCAATCTGTCCTGAGTCTCTAGATTTCAGGGAATAGCCACCAGCATTGATAGAGATCTGCTACTGTTTGACATACTGTAATCAAAAGCATTCCAGTGATATAATATGTGTTATTTTTTGTAATTTGTTGAGTAATACCATTGGTGGAGTATTTAAAAGCTTTTTTCTTGTAGAAGTTTCTAAAAATTGCATACCATTTCGTGCAGTGTTATTAAACAGAATTATACACCTAGAGGGTGCGATTAATTGGGGACGTCGGTGCTCTTTAAACCTCTGGATACCAAATACAAAGGAGGGTGATATTTGGTGGCGTCTGGTAATCCCAGCATTTCAATCATTCTAATTGTTTCGGACTGGTACCAATGACGTACATGTGACAGTTGCTCTGCTAAATATAGATTGTAATTGGGGAGTGCCAATCCTCCTAACTCGGTAGGGTGTTGTAGTACTGACCATCCCACTTTGTGTCTACTTGTTCCCCAAACAAATAATTTCAAGAGGGAATCAAGTATCTTGAAATATTTTAGTGGGCTAAAGTATATACATAGCTTTGGGAAGCAAAATCATTTTGATCAAATTTACTCTTCCGTGACTCCCAGGGGTAATTTACTCCATATTTGAGTTTTAGTTTTGGTTAGTACAATAAGGGGTTCAATATTGAATTTAATATAATCTTTAATATCTTTCGAGAACCAAATCCCCAAGTACCGTATTTGATTTTATCTGTTCTCTTGAGAGGATGTTGGGTTCCATCTACAGAGGGAGGCAAACTATCAATTGGTAGGATTTGTAACTTTAACCAATTTATTTTTAAGCCTGAGTAGTCCCCGAATTTGTTAGAGTAAGGGCCCTATGCAGAGAGTGATCTTGGTCTGACAAATACAATAACATATCGCATATGACTCAATTACCTCTGTTTGTGTGCCGCATCCGAGACCCTTTAGAATTGTATCCTGTCTCAGTTTAATAGCCAATGGTTCAAATACTAATGCATACAGTAGGCGAGTTGGCATCCCTAGCAAGTCTGCTCAGGGAAAATAGTTCTGAGACCCATCCATTAACAATTACTCTTGCTTGTGGGGTAGAGTATAGTGTTTTTACCTGGGATAAACCCAGTTTGGTCAGGGTGTATTAAAGTTTTGATTAAGGCACTCAGGCGTAGTGACCCAGCTCGACACTGTTAGATTAGCAATCCAGTTTATCAAACGTTGTTAAGCCAGCTCTCCAGTTGATCAGACACTGTTAAATCATCCCCCTAACACCAAGGGAACACTGTCATAACCAGATACAGAGGGGCAGCCAGCACTGTCATGTCTGCAGGGAGGAAACATATTAAAGTGAGTTGTTTGTGTGAGTGATCTCCAGTGTTTGTGTTTAGTAACAGGCAGTACACCCCTCTCCCTTACTACTACTGACCTGGTAAAGGAAGGATTCATTTAGTTAGAGAAGTTCTATCTGTTACTGAAGAAAAATACAGGAGATGGCAGTTTCACAGGCAGCTACAAGTACAACCAATGTGTAGAATTACACTGATGTGTGTAACTGACCTCACATGTCTTGTCTTCTGCACTGTGTCCCATACCAGCAGCATTGTACACACCCCCAGGCACTGAGTGAGACTCCTCTAACTGTGCATCCTGTCATTTCAATGTGGTCATAAAGCCCTGCTCCCGCACTTCTAGTTTGACTTTTTTTGGTTTTAAATGTACATTTTTTTGCCAGGGGGGCCCGGGTCCCAGGCACATGCCTTGGTTGCCTTGCGCATAATCCGGCCCTGGAAGTGAGCAGAATAGAAGTAGCTTTGGAAGGATCATCATCTTTACTGAGTATATCTTTCCAAACAGGGATATATGCTGGGGGTTCCATTTCTGTAATTGTGCCCTTATTTGTTTGTATAATGGGCGATAATTACAATCGTATCAGGGTCTGGTGTTGCTTAAATTCCCAAATAACTTAAATGGAACAGGGATCATTTAAAGGGCATGTCCACCCTTAATATAAACTTTTGTCATATAATAGAATAACTTCCCCAGCCCCAACCGCTATAAAACAAATTTAAAGGGTATGTCCACCCTTGAAATAATTTTTTTATATGTCCCCCCAGCCCCAACTGCTCTATTTAGTTTATTAGAAAATGCCCCAAAATTTACTTACCTCCCCTCTTTCCTCCGCCGTGCTGCCGGCCCTTTGCTTGCGAGAAAATGCAAGCAGAGGGGTGGGACCGGCAGTCGCGTCTGTGATTGGCTGAGTGGCAGCCAATCACGGACGCGGCTGCCGGGAGTTCATTGCGGCGGAGGAAAGAGGGGTGGTAAGTAAAGTTTGGGGAACTTTCAAATAAAATAAATAGAGCGGTTGGGGCTGGGGGGACAGGGGGAATTCATTGCGGCGGAGGAAAGAGGGGAGGTAAGTAAAGTTTGGGGAACTTTCAAATAAAATAGAGCGGTTGGGGCTGGGGGGACAGGGGGAATATAAAGGGATTTACACTAGGGGGAGGGAATCCTAATTGGGAGGGGGAGAAGGGCTGCAGTACGCATTCCAAACTTCTCCCGGAGGCCAGGTAGGAGGCAGAGTCCTATATGGACTCTGCTATCCTCCTGGTGGGCAGTTTTGGGGGGGGACTACAGGAGAACCATATGGAGCTGGGATGTGAGGTAAGTATTAAACTACACTACATGATGGGGCCAGTAGTGGGGGGGATTATAGTTTTGGGGGTGGACATGCCCTTTAAGAAAGTGACCAGATCTTTACTTACCTTCCCTCTCTCCTCCGACGCCCGGCCTTCTGCTTGCAAGACACTGCAAGCAGGGGGTGGGACCGGCAGCCGCGTCCGTGATTGGCTGAGGGGCAGCCAATCACGGACGCAGCTGCCGGCTTCTCAGAATGCCGGTGGAGAGAGGGAAGGTAAGTAGAGTTCTGGGGACTTTCTTAAAGGGCATGTCCACCCTTAATAAGAATTTTTGCCCTATAATAGAACACAGTGCCCCAGCCCCAACCGCTATAAAAATAATTTACGAATGTCCCCAGTTCTTCACTTACCTTCCCTCTCTCCTCCGACACCCGGCCCGGCCTTCTGCTTGCGAGACACTGCAAGCAGGGGGCAGGACCAGCAGCTGCGTCCGTGATTGGCTGAGAGGCTGACAATCACGGATGCGGCTGCCGGCTTCTCAGAATGCCGGTGGAGAGAGGGAAGGTAAGTACAGTTCTGGGGACTTTCTTAAAATATTTTTTTTGCGGTTGGGGCTGGGGGAACATATTCTATTAAATGAGCAAGGGGTTTTAATGGTAGGGGGAGGGATAGCAAAACGGGAGGGAGGGGGAGAAGGGCTGCAGTACGCATGCCAAACTTCTCCCGGAGGCCAGGTAGGAGGCAGAGTCCTATATGGACTCTGCTATCCTCCTGGTGGGCAGTTTTTGGGACTTTGAGGGGGGACTACAGGAGAACCTTATGGAGCTGGCATGTGAGGTAAGCATTTTACTACACTACATGGTGGGGCCAGTAGTGGGGGGGATTATAGTTTTGGGGGTGGACATGCCCCCGAGGTTGGATTTTCTCGGTTTATACTCGAGTATATACGGTATATATTAAGTATTCCTGGAACATCAATAACGCCTCTTGTACCTATCCAAATTTGTCTGGATAAAACTAAATTGGATAAAACTAAAATTTGTCTGCATAAACTATAGGCATATGTCAATGTCAGGGAGTGATACCGTTCAACTATAGATGGACATTGTAGTTTAAGCCAACCATACTCAAGGGAGGTTGATTGATATGTGTAAATCTGCTATATATTTGTGAGGGGCTTGTCTCATGGCCAAGGATAACAGAGACATAAATATGGTTAAAGCAGAACTATATCGGGATAAATAGTGGATAAATGTTTGTCTATAAAGTGGTTAGAGCAGCAGGAGGTGTTGATGTCATTCCAAGTGCCTGTGTATGGGAGGATGTAGCAACTCAAGGGCCCTGTCAAGTAGATTTTTCAGTTTGGATTGTAAGGAAGATGATTGATTAATTCCGCTGTGGGGATAATGGTAAGAGATGATAGTCACCCAGATAGGATAAAAAAAATATACATTATGTTTTATTCTTATTATTATCTCTGTGCTTTACATATATTCACATTTCAATCTCTTATACCAATGAATGTCTTCAAGCTAGAAAATTCCCTTAATTCTTTGGTTGTTTCACCTGCACAGCTCTTCTGAATGACAAGAGAAACTATACATTTTAAAATAAAATAAATCCCTTGTTTATTGTGTTCCTCAATGATATCAGTCCTCACGTGGAAGGATTAATAATTTATGGATAATGATGGAGAATTTTTAAGAGTTTTTACTGGGCGCTGTGTCCTGAATGTCTAGAAAGTCATTTCATTTTTTAATTTGTAGCTGATTCATAACTCTGGGTAAAAGGCAACCCAGAGAACTGATAGCTGATTTCATTCCTCACTCATTCAGCTGGCGTTCTCCTGCCTTAATGACACGGGTCTCATGTGGGCACAAAGTATGATGTTTTTTCTTCAAGTTAAACATGTGTACTTGGCTAGATGGTGATATCTGTGTGATTCCTGCAGAGGTGGTTTTCTGATGTTCTGCCACAACAAGCCTGTATTGTAATGTCTATTGTATTCTACACTGCCTATTTCCAGCTGTGTTGACATTAAGGTTCTGTTCGTGAGACAAGAAAACATGAACCCCAGATGGATTCTTCAAACTTGTTGTTAGTATTGAACTCATATATGTCATGTGCTGGATTACATTCTTGTTGCATTAAATGTCCCAGAGTGACGTTCCATCCTGGTTATTTCTATTGACTGTGTGTACATAACCTTAAACAGAAACAATAGCTTACATCGTAGCATGCTTAGTTTACTATTTATGACATGGCGCTAGTCAAATTGCCTGAACATCAGAATGTATTGAATGATAAGAGCCTCCACATCTTTTACAAGTGGCCAACATCATTTAAATACCAGATATCAGGTTTACTGCCCAGTAGGAATAGAGTATAAGGCTGGTCAATACATGGTTCATTAATAGAAAGAAAAAAACTGTTTACATTTATAATAAAAGAAATGAGCAGCCTCCACTACCACATGCAAAATGCATATTGATAAAATGTGTACAAAATCTGGTTGTTTAGCTCCCATTTTCACAGCCACTCAACCAAGACCAGGGAGCTGCTTTACGACTTATCCTTTAACCCAAACTAAAGGTGGCCATACATATGAACAATAATGTATCGTTCAAGTGTATGGGTTTTTCCCGAACGATTGTAGTGCAGTCGTCACTATGGCCGGTCGGGAAAGACGAAAAATTTCTGTTGGTCGTTATCGGCTCCCATTACTTTAGCCGATATGATTCTAACGCGTATGGCTGCACAACGGGAACCACATATGGGGATTGGTCGGTTCCATGTGTGCAGGTTCCCAAATGCAATGTGCCGACAGATACCAATGTGATCTGTCAGCACATTGCGATGGAAAACTCAAGTGTATGGCCACCTTAAATCTAGAACATTGTGATAATCCCAATCCACATGTACAATTAAGACAATAAATAGTAGACAAACCCAGAACTAGAAAGTAAAGTTGGATAATTAATAACAATTATGGTAATAAGCATCCCATGATGTAGTTCTAACAAAGCTTCATTGGAATAGACAGGGGAAAGGCTTTTCTCAAGCTTTGTAAAAGTTTATATACAAATGAATACAAATCAGCACAGAGGAAGGGACCATCCATAACTGTCTGTATTTCTTACTAATGTATCACATCCCTGTACAGTGTAGGCTGCTGGCAAAATCTTAAACGGTCCATTTGGGAGGCTGCAGCAGATTTATGGATCATTGTGGTTTTAGTACACATAAGGGGCTGATGCAGCAAATAGTGTAAATTTTGCCTGTGCTTTAAATTCACAGCAACCGATCAGATGTTATCTAACCACAGTAAACCAGTAAAAAGCTAACATCTGATTGGCTGCTGTAAGTTAATAGCATTGGAGAATTGTTGCACCTTATGGCATTAGCTCCAGAAGACCTTATTATTGTATGATGGGTGTTTTTTTGCCCTTTCCTCAGCAGGTGAATGACCCTAAGTTTAATTTTAACCCATTATATCCTGTATACAATGTATAATATATGTAGGATACTGGGACATAATGGGTTAAGCTGTAAATAACTGTCGGAGCTGGGCAATTTGAGATTTCCTGAAGGAACCATTTAATTCCTTCTTACATATAGCTTTCTGCATAATCCACTGATCCTGGGGTTAAGCCATGTATATAAATGTAATATAAGAAGGTTTATAGGTTAAAGAACATTATAGAATTGGCACATTTTGCTTCTGTTTGAGATGGTAATATTTAAACATAGATATGGTAATGTTGTCAGAGTGCAGCCATTGATGAATGTTTTTTTTATTTTATGGCTATTTGTATGCACAAATATATGGGTTGCATTACACTAGCTGAGCAGATACAATAATATTTAAAGGAAATCCATACCTAAAAGTTTTCCGGTTTTTTAATTCACATAATCAAAATATTTAATAAGGCAATTTTTGCAGAATCATATACCAGCATTGTAAAATCAAGTTTGGCGTATAAGGATTTATTGGCCACATTTTAAACCAACTTTGGGGGCATCATTGTTACTCATTTCACAATGCACAACGGGGCACTGTAATCCTGAAACCTCTTCCTCCAATATAACTTTAAATACAAAGTAGCTTTTGCATACAAAAGAATACCCTGTGCTTTAGTTAATGCCTTTTTTGTGATACACACATGCTTAGCTTTCCTGCATATGCTTATTGAGTTTTTCATGTATTGACTAAATAGGACTAAACAAAATCTTTTTTTTTTTTTAAATTGCCAATGTGTCTTCCAGTTTTCTGTCCATAATGTGCATAGACAACACATAAGAATGTCCTATCATGGGCACATCCAGGCTGTGGGTAGAACAAGATGAATTTACAGCTGCTATTGTACATTTCTTGAAAGAGAGCAGAATAGGAAATGGGAATACACCATCCCCCCTATAATTATCATAAGAATGGTACATTTTTTATTATGGGGAATATCGGGTATATATACGTTTTATTAATGTCCTTTAAAAATTCACTATTGGACATCTTTAAACTGTTTTAAAGTTTCAGATCTACTCTTACAGTAATGAAGTAAACGTTGTTCCAGTGATTTGTAGAAGTCCTTGTCATTCTTCTGGTAAAAGCTGAACCGTGAGACTTTAATTTTATTCTGTAATCATGAGCAAACAATCAGTGACTAATATAATAATTTATGTTGCCATGTAGAATGACTTTGTTTTAATTTCATTTTAATTGATAGTTACATTTCATTGAGAAGTGTATTTGACATTGAGCATAATTCATCTCTGATTAGTTCTTGCATAAATCCCCCCGCTTATGTATTATTACTTGTACTCTATTAATGCCATGACTTACTTCTATCTGTAATTAAAAAAAAGGAAAATTAAAGGCCACATATATATTAAAAGGTGACATTTCTACTTTTAATTCAGGTGAATGTAAAACATGGTTTCATTTGTATCAACTCCATAAATTCTATCACCCACACAAAAAATATGCCCCAAGTGATCATACATATAAGTGTTAAAAAAAAAAATCCTAGACACCTACTGTGTATAGAAATAATTGTACTAAGGCCAAAATTGGCTACAGCAACCAATACTACTTTTATTTATTTTAATTGATGAAAAGTAGGGATTAAAGTAAATAGCATTTCAGCTTTGACAGCAACAGAAACTGCCCAATTCCTGCGCTTCTGGCCAAGCCAATGAAAATGAGCTTGACACAGAGCATGTGTTGTCATCGGCTGGCATAAGGAGCAGTGCATACAAATAAAGTACAATATGCTTTGTGAAAGTGGTGGCTGAGTTATTGGAAAAATAGTAAAATTAGAGCCTTATGGCTGCCAGACATTATAGGACATGGCGTGCTCTTTTAAATAGATTTTGAAACTGTTTTCTACATGTGTCAATTGTATTATGAATAAATTGCTGAAAATTGCTTTAGCTTAACATCTGGCACTATATCGCATCACAAGGAAAATACCGTAAGTGTATTGCCAAGAAAAATAACATTTTACCAAAATTTGCCAAAAGCTGTAGTAACTAGTTCTTTTAAAATTCACCTGCGCCCTTCTCAGGCGCATTTATTTTCCTGTCTCAAGCACTAGACTTTGTTTATAAAATCTAAAGACCAGAGCCTTATTGTGTCTGGATATTTAACTGTAAACTGCTGCTAATAATTTATAAGGCTATATGAGAACAAAGATAATAACAGTCTGTGATGTGTGTTTTCTTTCTTTTTTATGCTTCCCTTCAGTGAACAAGGACAGTGAGTATCAAATCTTTATTTTTGCCTAAAACAACTGTATTTACACATTTTTGATATGCAAATTTTGACAAAAACTGAAAACCCAAAGAACCTTTCAAGCATTTCCCAGGTTATATTTGTTATATTCATTAAGTAACTGACTGCACTCCCCCAGTCAGACACTGACTCTACTACCTTTTATTGGCTAACTAGATTTAAAAAAATGAAGCACGCTTTCGGGAGTCCTAAGCCCCCTTCATCAGGCTGGACTGAGGGGGGAGCCATTATCCACAAGGCAACCCTAGGCACCTGCCTAGGGCCCAGGAAACTTCTGGGGGCCCAGCTTCAGAAGCAGTAACAATATTATAGTCTATACAATATATGTAAAAAAGGGGCCCTAAATGATGACCCTGCCTAGGGTCCCATATGATCTTAATCCATCTCTGGAGCCATAGAACTGTTACTGCACAAGTATAGAGGCATCCATTGTGAAAAATAAAATAAATCTCAGTGCAAAGTAAAATAGTATAGGAAGTAGTATTGTAGGATACTGAGCAGCTGCAAGTAAGGCGGGACTGTAAGTAAAAATCTGGACTTGTTTCTAAATGTTTAGGCTAACTCACATTTTGCCTAACGTAAAGCCCAGAAACGGCATATATCACTTATTTTTCTACATTGTTTTTCAAAAAGTATACATTTTAAAGACATTAAAGGGCATGTCCACCCTTAATAAGGACTTTTGCCCTATAATAGAACACAGTGCCCCAGCCCCAACCGCTATAAAAATAATTTAAGAAAGTCCCCAGTTCTTCACTTACCTTCCCTCTCTCCTCCGACGCCCGGCCCGGCCTTCTGCTTGCGAGACACTGCAAGCAGGGGGCAGGACCAGCAGCCGTGTCCGTGATTGGCAGAGAGGCGGCCAATCACGGACACGGCTGACGGCTTCTCAGAATACCGGTGGAGAGAGGGAAGGTAAGTACAGTTCTGGGGACTTTCTTAAAATAATTTTTTTGCAGTTGGGGCTGGGGGAACATATTCTATTAAATGGGCAAGGGGTTTTATGGTAGCGGGAGGGATAGCAAAACGGGAGGGAGGGGGAGAAGGGCTGCAGTACGCATGCCAAACTTCTCCCGGAGGCCAGGTAGGAGGCAGAGTCCTATATGGACTCTGCTATCCTCCTGGTGGGCAGTTTTTGGGACTTTGGGGGGGACTACAGGAGAACCCTATGGAGCTGGGATGTGAGGTAAGGATTACACTACACTACATGGTGGGGCCAGTAGTGGGGGGGATTATAGTTTTGGGGGTGGACATGCCCTTTAATTATGCCCATGCCTTAAACCAGTGAAGTGGCCAACACTAGGAGCTTTGTCTACTGGGAAGAAAACAGCATTTTTGTGTCAGTATAAGTCAGAATAAGCTGTATATTAGCTTAAATATTTCTTTATTATTAGTTATCCATCAATTGGATGTTCTTAACTGGGGACTGCAAGTATTTAACAATCTGAAATGTAGTTTGATGCTTTGCTTTAAATGTAAAATATTTGTATAATGTTGTTTGTTGGAGTATGCAGCCCATGCAGATATCTGTGAGAACAAATGCTAATATTAATTTTGTTGTTGACTATTTTATTATTTGTATTTTTGAAAGACAATTAGGGGATAAAATAACCACCCCATCCAGTCCCCTCCTATTACATGTACACAGGGTTAGGGGCTGGATTTATCTTCGATCACGCATAAAATTTACCTAAATTTGCACTTGGGTGGTTGGGTGGGATGGAGTAGCAAATACAAATTTAAGTAAGTATTACAAGCAATTAAAGGTAAACACCAGTAGCACTGTAAATAACCCAAGGTGATCTTGTAAAACATATCTTCATAACAATGTTCATCAACTTTGCCAGGAGCATACATGATGAAAACAATATTTAGAATGCTTGGATGTGGTTATATATTGGGACTTTCCAGGGTACATAATTGCCACAGATTCTTGTACAAGTCATTCTAAATTGAGAAAGCCAGTCAGATGACTAGCGAAACGTCCTCTATTTAGGCTTGGTTTCTTTATTTTCACATAAATGGACATTTATGTGAAAATAAAGAAACCAAGCCTAAATAGAGGTGGGGGGGTTCGACACCATCTGTCTGCCATGTACAATGCTGTTTTGACACCTTACTCTGGGCGTTCCTATAACACCTCTTAGCCACTATCTAATCACACCCTTAACACCTGGCTGTGATATGCTAATTGGGATTTTCCAGGGTACATAATTGCCACAGATTCTTGTACAAGTCATTCTGAATTGAGAAAGCCAGTCGGATGACTAGCGAAACGTCTTCAAGAACTAAACTTCAAGTCCAGTTGATCTAATTGAATACAACAGATATGTCCTGTTTTTAACTTTCTCTGGGTTTGTAGATTGGGGTGTGATTTACTATGTATGTTTTTATCTTTTAAGTATTTATTATTCATTTGGTGATGTTATCAGGGAGTGGCCAAAAATAAGGACTGGGGTGGGGGTGTTCTTACCCTTTGACAAAGTGCTTGACTTTGGAA
Organism: Hymenochirus boettgeri; assembly: GCA_019447015.1. Classification (NCBI taxonomy): domain Eukaryota; kingdom Metazoa; phylum Chordata; class Amphibia; order Anura; family Pipidae; genus Hymenochirus; species Hymenochirus boettgeri. The sequence continues at coordinate 120,058,636 of CM033475.1, read as the reverse complement.
ATGAAACGCATCAGGGTTGATTACTGGTCCCCTCCTATATGTTTGGTTTTTAATATATATTAATGAACTGTTGGTTGTATTAACACTTGAACATGCAGCTTTTTTCACACCAGGGAGAGAGCACCAATGATATTTTTACCATTATTGGCTGTTGTAAATGAACTACATGCAATGCTACTGGGCTTTTGTTTTGTACAATAAATTGTACATTACTACAACACAATATGTCAATGGGACAGGTTTCCTGTAAAGGCTTATGTAAGATATGTTATACTTATTTTCTGTTAAATGGGAATTTGTGGACAAAGTAGCATAGTAATATGCAGTAGTTAATGAAATTTAATAAAGGCATATTCCCATTTGACTGTGGTTTAAAATGTTATGTATTAAAAAAGACCTAATTACCCTTGTTCTAGGGTTTGACATGTGGTGGAAAGTGAAGTGAAATTAATGGGATGGGCTGAGAATGACCTAGTGGTCTTGGTACTGTACACAATGGTGCCTATGACAAATTTATAAAAAGGGGTACTTCCTTTTTTCTTGAGCACCAAGGAGACCAGTAACTCTAAAACAAGAGAGGGGAAACCAAGTGCCAGAAAAGCTATGCAGATAGTAGTGGTAAAAGACTCCGTTATTAGAAAAGCTATCAGGGTTTTATGCTGCTAGGCCTCTGGAAGGCAGTTAGTCTATTCGCTACCTTGTGCTAGGTTGGACATGAGCTGAAACACGGAGACAACCTGTGCCACCTCCAGGGGGCGCCAAACGGGTTCTTTAAAAATGTTACAGTTCTCCTAAAGTTACTCACTGCAGGTATCAAATTGTCATGGTTCCCCAGTGACCGATGCAACTCCAAACCAGACCACCCTTTAATTGCAGATGCGATGTGCATGACATCCCTATACTGACAATTGGTTGGTTTGTTGTTATTTCACAAATCTTGAACAGGGTTCCATTTATCCTAAGTCCGCCCCTGTACTGGGTATGTGCTAGCGGTCTTGATCAACTTTGGTGGCAATAACAAAATTATAAGAGGTCCTATAAATGGTTTCTGAGTGTTAGGTGAAAAACTACTGCATCTTCTACTTAATGCCATGGCATATTAAGGCCTACAATATTGGGAGCAGTAATGCAAACTTCATTTCCAGCTGTAAACCTATTTAACACGTTACAAGTGTTAAATAAAATGAACAACATGGCTTCAGCTTATTCTTATCCCCAACCTTCTCAGTGTTCATGGGCAGAACTTCAATTTGCCCTGCCTTGCCCCATTTGTTAGGAGGTATGGTTTACTGGAGTTTGCGACCATTCATTTATGCACAGCTCTCTTCCTGCCACTGTATTTTCATTTGAAAATATGAAAAACCACTGCAGTTATATACAAAAAGTACATTTTATATATTAGAGGGTCCTTAGTTTCCTATTAAATACATGGAATACAGTTTTATGATTCCCCATTTAATGAAGACACTAATAATAATTGTGTTACAGCCTTATTCATCTCATTATTGGTTATGGAAGATATGTAAACTTTGTTATATTTACTTTTTCTGGTATGGTACCAGCTAGCCAAACACCAGATCACGCTCAATCCCTGGGCCACTGGTTAGGATTAAAAAATGGTTGCTCTCTTACCTTCAAAAATGAGCCCTGTGTCAGTTTTCTAAGTGTTACCTGTCACAAGATATGGTGATTAAAAGGTACATTCCTCCTTCCATTAATTTGAGTAACTCTCCCACTCCACTTTCAGGACAAGGCCTCTCTTGAGCACACGTAAATACTCATTCATTCTTGTGCTGATTTACCATCTGCTTTTGTCCGATTTTATCTGATTTTACCAGCGTTTGCGCTTGGGTTTCCCAGGATATTATGGGTAAAAAGAAAATTGCATGTCATACTGATTGTGTCCTCTTTTCTAAATGTAGTAAGTGTGATTAGACAAAAACGGACCAAAAAATGGTGATCGCATGCACACACTGGGGCCTAGCCCTAAAGAAATAAGTGCAAACGAAATACATTTTCATTATATTCTTTGAACTGAACATTTTGTAATAATTTTTTTTTTCATCAGTCTATAAAAAAAAAAGCAATACATTGTAGCAATACAATAAGGATCCATCAGTACAGTACAACGAATTCTCTTCTCCATATTAACCACTGTGGATGCTTCTAGCTTTCTCTGCATATTTATATACTTTACTGTGAGGACCTTTTAAAATAATTCACATTTGTAACTGTCTAGAAATGGAGTCATTAGGAAATGCTTAGCTACAGAAAATACTCGCTAACTTGAAATGTATTTTAAGAAACCACAAAATAATGCACAAATCTTGCCTCTCCATTTGAGACAAGCTTTATTAGCAGGTGGAAAAAGAGAGAACGCATAGATGTGTAATCTTATTAATAAATTATTGGAAGCGGTGTTTGTTGCATTTACTGGAAATGGGCTTAATAGTAATTGTGTTACTACCAGTCATGAATTATCAATGAAACGTAATACGTGACCATTGAATGTATAAAATGATATATTCCTGAGTTATTCAGTGCTGGTCAAATATACAATGTCCAGAAAAAGCTGTGGTTTTAAAATAGTGTTATATTCTGAACTCAATACAATGAATAAAACTTAATGCTCATAATAAATTTGATTTCTGGCCTGAGGGTATCTACCTCTTTTAAACCCCACCTGCTTTGATCCCTTCTAAAATATACTTAATTCGTCTTGCTATTCTGAATTGCTGTTCCACGCAATTTTTATTTAATTTATGTATTGTATAAGTAACATCATTTTGGTGATAGTAACTAAAATGATCCTATTTCAAATAACCTGGGAGCACGAGACAACTGCAGTTAAATGACAGGTTTCCAGCTGCTGTACTGTGTCTCTATAAAGCGAAAACAATGGAAAGGTAGAGGTATTTTAACTGTTGGTATAACATACTCTGTAATAGATGTGATAGATGCTCTCAAACAGTTTAAACATGTTATATGGGGACTTACATAACGTCCAACAGTCAATATATGTCACATGATAGGAGACTAATGAGTTGTATAAAGATAATCCAAATTTATATTGGGGCAATAGTAAAATATATCCTTATATTAATCACTTAACCATGTAGCTGAGTGACTAGAAATACATGTGCCCTTAATTTATTTATTAAAAAAACGAGTATACATGGCCGAACACCGGATGCATTTGCACGATCGCTGCGTCATTCATCACCTCCCACAATGTGTGAGGGATTGGAGAGGTGTACGCCAATTTAAGAGATTATTCTTCTACTTAGTAATTATATCATTGACTTATTATATCTATATACAACTTATTGGTCAACTATCAGCTGACATATATTGACATATTCAATTCTTTACATCTAAATATATTTTAAGATTAGACGGCACCCTGCGTTACAGTTAATATTTTAAACAGTTTGGTTTTTTTTTCAGCATAAATACAGTGTTTTTCCCAGACTTGGGGCATGATTGAGAGGTGTGGCCTGTGTTCAGTGGTAGGGTTGAGGATGCCATGATTTTTGTGCCTATAGGTTAACGAGATAAAAACCCAGCACTGTTTACTATTCAAGTTAATTTATATGCTAAACATTTAAGGGCAATTAAAGTCTCTAGACAACCTTGTCCTAATAGACGGAGCACATTCACGAACATACGACAAACTTACCTCTGTGCATACAGGCAGTGAATACATGTGTCAGGGGGCATGGCCAATAGGTGCACATGTTTAAAAGGCTCTTTGATGGCTACATGGGCTGTGGATTGGACTAAAAGCAACATGGAAGCCTTCTTAGTTACAGAATGTATTACTTACATGTACTAAATGCAACTTACTAGAGCAGAACCTTACAATGCATAGGTGTTCAAGGGAGAAACTCTTTCATATTAGGATTTAAAAAATAAGTTTAATAATAATTCGATGCTAAACATTACTTAATAAAACACTCATTGGAGTCAGTTCCTTCTGGACTTTTCACTTATTCCACTTCTTTATTATTGGTTTCCAAAGGACAGTGCACCCCTAGAGTTGTGTGTTACCTAGTCTAGGAGGATAGTGGGTTCACAAGTATTTTTACTTTTCAAGTAGATTTTGTACCTACAGTTATTTAAATTAATGTAATTGCTGGCATCAAAAAGATTTGATGTCAGAAGCAGGAAAATTATTGTTGTACAGTTGAACTGGATGTGTCTAAGAGGATAGACGAGAAAGACCTGGATGGAAGTAATGCCTTGTTACACACAATCAGCCAATTTCTCCTTTCAAACGTCAACAGTTATTTTCATGTTTGCAGATCTTATTCAGGCAGTGGAATTAATAGATGCTAAAGGCAAAATGAAGATGCAGGTCAACTTGAAAAATGTTGCTTTCTCTTTGTTCTATTAAAAAAGTAATAAACAAAAGGAACTTCATAAGAAGCCTTCCTTTTTATTCAAATGTAGCTGGGAAGAGATACTTTATTTAAAACTGGGGTAAGGATTTTCACATTCTATATCACTGTTATAGTATAAAATGTGTATAAAAAGGAATATTGTCTGGAAATGGCACATCACCTATACACAATAAGACAACTCCTGTTATGTTTCTATGTTTATAAAGGATGGAAAAAAGAAATTAACCATTTTAATCACATTATTCATATGGTCCATAGATTAAAACTAAAATAATCAGTTATTTCTTAATTTTCAAAATGTAGCTTATATAGTTATGTCACACAGTTATTATTGACCCAATAATGGTTTACTGAATGATGCATGATCTCATTCAGTAAAACATTATTGGGTCAATAATCACGTTGTGTACCATAGTTTCAAATTCTGCCTTTATCCTCCCTTCCCTTTAAAAGTGCTAAGACATCAAGTGGAACTTTTAGTTTTAGAAATTTAGAGGTAATAGGGCACCTGAGGAAGGGGGAAACCCTGAAATGTTGTGCACAACACACAGTATGTCACAACAACTCTCTTTTTTTAGTGTATAAAGCCCTTTTATTATTTTGTTTTATTTCCAAGGCAATAAGCAAAACGTTACTAAATGAATTGTCAATGGCTTTCTTGGCCTTCTAGGTCTATTGATGACTTTAAGGCCCTAAAGTTTTCTTTTTATACATTCCTACTCCCCTAATTTCCAAATTCTGCAATAGAAGTGTTAGTTACATTTGGAATGAAACAGAACAGACCCTACACTTTGTCAATAAAGTACATTTAACTTCTATGAATAAATTTACAGAAATCAATATCTCTGTTTACAGAATCACTAGCATATACGCGAGAAAACCTTAAATCTTTGTTAAGTAATAGTAATTCAGTGCTAGACAGCTCATTAGAAGAAATATGTAGTACCAAATCCTTCCTCTGTGGGTTGTTGGATTTTTTCCTTTTTTTAATTGCTCTAACTGTATTGCTTCCTACTATTTATATCTATTGCATGGTTTATGTTGATAAAATAATGTTATCGTCAATAATTATCATTTATATTGTTTGTTCTTGTCCCTTCGATTATGTTAATCTCTTAATGCTTATCAACTGTTTATACATTGGTCAAATTAGTTTGGTGTGGCGAGTGGAACTACACAACCTGGTGGCACCTGGAAATCTTAAAATATTGGGACGAGTGCATACGATAGTCATACGATATATGCTTATCAACTGTGTAGGTACTAAATGTTCGGGCACACGAACGATCTAACCACCGACAAATGTCCAACAAGCCCATGCACACTAGTCCGAACATCCATTTCGGGTGATAATCGTACGTGTGTATGCATTTGGACAGGCGTCGTTCATTGACCTGACCGAACACATACACACGTGCGATTATCAGCTGAAACGGATGTTCGTCGCCCATGTGACGGATCATTTGTCGGTGGTAAGATTGTACTTGTGTACGAGGCTTAAGTTGTGATAGATATTCTGTGGACTTGAGGTGGCCATACACATGCAATTATCATTGCATGTATTTTGGCAGATTTCATTGGAATCTGTCTGCAATATGTGGTGGGAAGAGCATACACTGACCTCCCATACGATGCCCATGCACAGTCTGAACTCCCTCTGCTTAAAGTAAAAGAACTAAAACTGACAGACTCAATGTTCTGCGAAACTGACCGGCCGTTTGGCGCCATTCTGGTTTATTGTTTTGGCCCCCACACATTGTTAAGAAAATCTCATTGGATTCAGCAAAGTGTGTGACAGGCTTTACATCTGTTGTGTATCTAAATGGTCAGACTTTGGTTGAAGACTTTCTGAACTATTTCTCGTGGACACACTATATATTTTTGTTGAAACTTTTGCATTGTTCAGCGAGTTTCTGCGAGTTGTTTAAAGCCTGCTTGATAAAACATATGTGCAAATGTTTGCCCATTCAATTGATGTGCAGCAACGAATCAGAGGTTAGCTTTTTACTGCAGCTAGAAAACATCTAATTGGTTGCTGTAGCTTAATAGCACAGGCAACATTTGTACCCTTTATTGCACAAGCCCCCATAGCCTTTGTGGTTGCACATTCATTTTATTAGCAATTTTCTGGTCTCTCTCTATTGTACTTAGTTTGATATCTACCTACTACAATGGGTCAAAGGAATCTGGGACAGAAATATGTAAACTGAATGGTGGGGCACATTCCTGTATGTGCTGAATTAGTCAGCCTTCTGGTTTATTATAATATAACTCTGAATTGTTTTGACTGTTTATGAGACTAAAAAAAAAGTTGTTATTGTTAAAAATGGTACTAATTTTGCTCAAACCAATTAGATGTTAGCCTTCAAATGTTAAATAAGATCTGATTGGTTGGGGCAAAATTAACACCATTTTTAACAATAAGAACTTTTATTTAATCTCCCTGTTTTTTTATAGCATGATTAATCTGTTTCTAATAGGAATCTGTGCATTTCAGGCTTGACGGTGGATGGACTGTTCACCCATCCAATCAAGGAGATCGACAAAGAAAAAATGAAGACCTTACAGACGAGGAAAAGGAAATAATTAACAGAGTGATAGCAAGAGCATCGAAAATGGAAGAGATGGAGCAAGAAAGAATTGGGTAATACAAACTGTCTGTCTCGTGTTAACAAATGTAAAGAGCAAAGATAAATAATTCTATGCAAAATGGAGGAATTGTTTTTATGAAAAAGTATTTCGTTTTGGTTGCGCCCCAATAACACAAAAAGATAGAAAGGAAGATAAAAGGAATTAAGATCAGTTGTTTTAAAAGTTCTTATCTACATTAATATCTGATAAAACATTTAAAAGTACCAACTAACTTTGGTAAAAATATATGAAGGTTCATTCAGGGTGTACGAGTAAAGTGCAATATGCAATAAAGGTACACCTTTAAAAATTCATTAAAGTGTACTGTGTCTTTAAATAATAATCTTAGAACACACACGGGCTACCCATATGCTAGGAGCCCTGCTTCGTTGTGTAAAAGAGAGGGTTTCAACACGTTTTGATGCTTAGCTCTGTGTGCAGCCTTCTCAAAATCTGAATGCATCTAAGCGTCTGTGGCTTCTCTTTTATACTTGTTCATTTTCGGAAGTAAACCATTTGCGTTCCAGCAAATGATGATGTTGGAATCACATCTTGCATTAAAGGGCATAATTCAGCCAAAAAATGTGTTATTTGAAAGTGTTTTTTTGATCTGGGGGACTAGAGACTCATACTCTTTATGGTGGTAGTGATGTAACGCTACATGCACCCAAAAATCGTGTCAGCACTAATCTGCTGTGGTGAAAGCCAGTGGTCTATATGAACATGTCTAAAAACATGGTTACAACATACATAGTATGTACATCCTTCCTACAACCAGTAAAACTTCCCCAAAACAAATAAAAAGAGCGGCCTACCTGTAACAAAAAGTACAACAGTAATAAAAGCACCCTATATACTCGAATACAAGTCGATCCGAGTATAAGTCAAGGTACCAATTTTTGCCTGAAAAATGTGTAAAACCTGATTGACTTGAGTCAAGGGTAGAAAATATGCACGCCTTCTGATTCTGTATTTTTTGAGGCTTTAGTTGAAATTCTGCTGTCCATTTAAAGGGCAACTAAAGCCTCAAAACAATACAGAATTAGAAGGCAAACTTTTTAACAATAGATACCATCCTCCTGATTCTGTATTGTTTTGAGGCATTAGTTGCCCTTTATGAATGGACAGTAATCCCATACAGTAACCCGCAATTCCTTGGCACTCCAGATGTTTGGAAACTACATCTGGGATTACTGCCCCTACCCCAGAGCCTCCCCAGGTCAGTGTTAACTTGGTTAGGCAGTCTTCAATCCAGCAATCCAGCGGTAACTCGCTCCGCATCCACTGCTCTGCTGCCTGATGTCACTACTCGGCGCCGGGAAGGGAGACAGGCGCTGAGTAGTGACGTCAGCCGTCAGAACAGTGGATGCGGAGCGAGCAGCAACCAGATTGAAGAGGTGAATGACCCAAGTATAAGTCGAGGTTATTCAAGCTATTTCAAAAGCCTAAAAACCTCGACTTCTACTCGAGTATATACAAATCTATAAAAATTAACTAAAAATATACCTTAAGCCCTGTATAAACTGCACATGAATAAAAGCCAGTATTGTGTAAAACATATATATTAGTAAGTGGTTACTAATATATGTTTTATCAGATATTAATATAGATAAGAGCTTTTAAAACAACTGATCTTTAATTCTTTTTATCTTTTTATGTTATTGGAGCGCAACTATAATAAAATACTTTTTACTGTTCTTTGAAGTGGAAATATATTGCTAATGAATATTTAACACTGGCGCTAGAGACTGTTTTTTCACTAATTGTTTATATGACATATTTATATTAACGCTTTATTTGGTTGATGTTCTGGTGGTTTTGGCCCCATTTATTTACTGCATAATATTTAAAGGACATGTCCATCTTTTGAAAGAAAATTTTCACACCTATTAAGGACCCTTCCAAACCCAATTTGTATACTTACCCTTACCTATGCCGCTTCTTATTTTAAAGGGTAACTGTGGTCTCTAATTCTTCCAAACAAGTTAGGGTTGTTTTGGAAAGCCTTCTGTCATATCTTCAAAATTAAATCTAAATCCCATCTCTAGCTGAAATTTTAAAATTTTCCCCAATATAATTTCTCAAAGGTTGCAGCTAGAGATGTGTTTGTTGGTAAGAATGCAGTTTTTCATTTAACCCTAACTTGTTCAGAGACCACAGTTGCCTGTTAATGACACGATTCTTTGCCATGGCTCTCTTCTCACCTCTGCAGCATCTGGATATTGGCCGTCAGTGGCCAATGGCCGACATCTATGCCTGAGGTTGCCTCCTCTGCTACAGGTAAATTACACATAGCAGCAGAGGAGGCATTTACATGGTAGCGAAGGATTACGATGTGTAACTAAGGCTGTCTAATTTCACGCTCATTTTTTGCTGATGCAGTAATTATCAGGAACAAAGGGAAGAAGAAAAAAAAGCACGAGAAACGTTTAGCCCATCTCTGCTATTCAGTCGTCCGTGTTAACCAGAATAATGTAGATTTAGAAGACAGATAAAGACATGAAAATGCTGTACGAATTACTAATGACCTAAATGCTGTTAGAAGATGCCAAAGGCATTTGTCATGCTGTTCCTTTGAAATGTATGACCACAGCCTTAGATGAAATGGGATATGTGTTGACATTTATAATAAGAGATGTTGAGAGGTTTAGCTAATTATCCATAAGAATCGTCATAGTTAGAAAGTAATATAAAATCTGTTGACCATAGAATGTGACCCTGGAACAGGTCATGTGAGTCACTGGACAAAATCATTCAGGCAGAATGGATTTGAATAGCTTAAAGGGAAAATAAAGGCTATCACTAAGACTCTTTGTTAATACCCTATATGATGGGGTCTATATTCATACAATTTACAGCACATATCTATTAAAATCATAATTTCACCCTCTGTAATAGGTCTGTAATATTTCATATTATATGCATATGTGTATAATTAATAATGCACCCCTTTCTGTGTAATATAACAATATTAAGTCACAAAGTTCCATGACCGTATAGAAGCAGGATGCTGTAGGCTGTAGTATTTTTATATAGGTCATGGAACTCTGACAGTACACTGGAAAAGGTGCATTATGTAATAAATATATTATAAATCTATTGTTTTTGTTTAATTTCTTTATTAAGGGTTTGAGGTTGCCCTATAATCAAATTGTAGTCACCTATATAAGGTTTTACCCCAGATAGCAACGTCCATTGTAAAAATGTTAAATATCAGACATTAATATTTGATGTTGAATCAACAGTGTTACAATGAGATGTTGCTATCTGGGTTTATTCTGGTTATTACTTATAGTTGATCGTAGTAAATTTCATTGTTTTGAGGTAGGGTAGCCAATTAGCATGTCCCTGTAGGAAGCAATGCCTAGTGCCAGGTAGAAGCTATTCTTTTCCTACTGTCAAATAAAAGTGATATGTTTACATTATGTCTTTTGTTATAGCAGGTAATTCTGGGACATGAAAGAGGGGGCAGAACAATAAAAAGCACCCATTTAACATGTTTAAACTACCATAAAAACAAAACTAAAACATTAATAAATGTCTTTTTTGGGTTTGTATGTTGTAGCACAAAAAGTCACAATCCATTCTTATCAATGCCATCATAACCAGTTCTTAGGTCAGCTGACAGTGACTGTGCCGCAGGGTTTCTACACTATATGACAGACCAAGCTGCATTGAAGAAAAGATTGCGAATTGACTTTATTAAAGCAAGAGGAGGCACTAACAGCTTGTCTCCCCAGGCAATCATTTTTTTTGCCTTACGTTCTGCCATCTTTACCTCACTGCTTGATTATCATCTATTGCACTAATACAAATGCAGATTTTAACCTTTTCATTAGAGCTGGGCTGTGTGGGTGGAATTGTGATGCACAAGTCTTATCTGCTTGACAAGCAATGAAAATTGAAATAAAATGGATTTTGTAAGCTTCCACCAAAACAGACAAAAGCAATCATTTTAAGAGAACTCAATGGAAAGTTGTTTAATTAACTTCAGGCACATTTTAAACTCAAGCAAATACAGTACGTCCATTGGACTTGATTGATGTGCAAAACTCATAAGAATTATATGAAACTGATGAGAGAAGATCCTGTAAAGGTTTAATAAAAACATGTCCAAATCCTATAAATCCTAAAGGGTTCAACACCCAGGCTTTGTTGAAATGTATTACTCTCTACTAAGGAATTAAATAAGTTAGGGAGAATATAAGGCTTAGATCTCCCCTTACTCATATGCGAATAAGGAACAGAGACTTCTGGGTAATTTCCATGATAGCTCTTTAGGAAATGCCATACCTGCCAAGAGATTTAAATTGCATTCCACAAGCTAAATGCAAAACCAGAGAGCTGGCTACAGACCTGTTTCAGTATTATTAAGCCATCATCAGTATAACATAGGCCTATGTGCAAAGATTGTACGTGTACAAGCCTTAAGCTGGGTACACACAGGACAAATCTTTGAAAAATGACAGACAGGATCTTCCTTCTTAATGTGGAACTTGTTGTAAGGACTTAGTAGTGAACACTGTTGAGCTACACTATATTGACTGTGTTGACATTTTATCATATATATATATATATATATATATATATATATATATATATATATAAAAATAAATATATATATATAAATAAATATATACAATATGCACTGAAGGGTCGCAGTCTCGCCTTGCCGGTGTCTCTGTCCGGGTGCTTCCAAAGTAAATGCAAAGCTTTGCAGGAAAGTAGCACTCCTGGGACTTAATCAATCAAAGTTTATTCAAACAACCATAACCATCAACGCGTTTCAGCCCGTCCGGGCCGTCATTTCCCCCTTTCAAAAATAACCTACAAAGAACACACCCCCCATGGTCATCAGAATACACCCTAACTAGAATGGATCGCTCACAGCGATCGCAAATCTAAAGTGCCCTAGAAAAAGTGCAAAGTGCCTGCCACTGGATTGTCCCATGCAGTATATAAGAAACACAGGAGAACTAAAATTTAAATATACTCACAAACAGTTACAGTGTCCGGAGTGATAGATACATAAAAACAGGTTCATATAAATAGAAAACAGGATATATATATATCCCAAATGCAAACTGAAGCCAGTGCTATTATGTGCATATGGTTAAAGTGATTTCAGCATTAGAACCTACATTGGAAACTGTCACAAAGTAGCTTAAACAGTAAAAGTGCTTAAAGGGCATGTCCACCCCGAAATTTAACTTTTGATATGTGGTAGGGCATGCTCCCCCAGCCCCAACCGCATTAATATAATTGTTAGAAAGTCCCCCGATTCTTACTTACCTGCCCTCTCTCCTCCGCTGCAGTGTTCAGGCCCTCTGCTTGCATGGAATTGAAAGCAGGGGGCGGGACCGGCAGCCGCGTCCGTGATTGGCTGAGAGGCAGGGAGGGCTGCACTGAGCATGCCTCAACCTTGATGAGGTTGAGGAAGTCTCAGGCACAGCATGAGTCACACACTGCTCCTACACAGCAGTTTCCTGGACTTTGGAGGGGCACAGCAGGGGAACTATTTTGAGCAGGAATGTAAGGTAAGGATTGTTTTAAACTACTTGATGTGGCCAGTAAGGGGTTAAATTTTAGTTTTGGGGGTGGACATGCCCTTTAAGACTAAGTTAAAACTGAAAATAGATTGTGCCCGGAGATATTAAGTGCTACTGTGTATCTAAAACAGCCAAATTTGAAAGTGCTCACAGTGCCAGACTTAAAAAGCTTAATAATTCTAAAAAATAATATCTTAAATATGTATATATAACGTATATATATATCTCTATATGCTATATTGTATTGTGTATATATATATATATGTATTCAAGATACGTATATATACGTATTTCATTTTATACTCTGTGGGGAGCTTTTAACTCCTTTAACCCCCAACTCTCCTTAAACTATATTGCCAATCAGTATCCTGTGCTATCCTAACACTATAGCGACTGTAAATCTGGAACTTGCTATGGTAAATAGTAATAAGTATGAACCTATCATGTAAATCTGGATCCTGTATAGGGTCTCGGGTTGCCCAATGGTGCTGTTTAGTCTATTGTGCACATTGTGGCATGATTGCCTGGGTCTATTCTCATGCTTGCACATTTATCCCACTTACAGTAGATCCTCTAGATTCTAGGTGGCAGGCAGGTGGAATAGGAAAGGGAGGGCAAGTTTATAAAGGTTCATGAATCCTGCTGCCTAAAGTGGCTTATATAATCATTCTCTATTCCAATAGTATAATAGGTAAGGATGGAAGGGCAGATGGATCACTTGCATGTTTGAGTCCTTGGGTAGGAATTGCTAAAGCATGACCATTTTTTTTTTTTTAATGTCTGTCAGGAAAATGGCTTTATCCCAGGATGTATGAAAACTAAATTTTCCAGCATTCTGTGCAGCCAGGGAATGCTGTGAGTTTTCGTTTTTAAACATGTGAAAAGTTAAATACATATGCTCTATATCATTAGGCTGTATTGCATCTGTATATATTCATTAACCAATGGACATAAAGAAGAAACTTGCTGCTAACAGAGAATGCTGGGAGTTGTACTTTTTGAACATATGAAAGGTCACAAGTTCAAAACCCCTGCTCTATCCTTTTAGGCTGTATTACATCTGGACACATGCCTTAGCTACAGGACATTAAGAAGAAACTTTCTGTAAACAGAGAATCATGGGAGTTCTAGTTTTCAAACATGTGAAAGGTCCCAAGTTCAACACCCCTGCTCTATACCATTAGGCTGTATTACATCTGGACACATGCCTTAGTTAAAGGTTATAAATGAGGTACTTTGCATGTCCCCGCCCATTTCCCTGGGAGGGAAAAATATGTGTTTATATGTTAGATTATTAGGGCAATGCTATTAAAATAACACAAGGCTGTGAGGTACCTTCTGTTATAGCTCCTTTAACCACGCCTATCCCTAACCTATAAAGCTAATCAGTATTTTGTCCTAACCCCTTAATCTGGAACTTGCTGTGGTAAATACTTATAAGTATGAACCTAGCATGTAAATCTGGATCCTGTATAGGGTCTCAGGTTGCCCAATGGTGCAATTTAGCTTAAACTGCACATTGTGGAAGGATTGCCTTGGTCTGTTCTCAGACCTGCAGGTTTATTCCATTGAGACCCTCTAGATTCTAGCTGTCAGGCAAGTGGAATAGGTAAGGGAGGGTATGAGTGTGTTTGTTCATGTATTGTGGTGGGATTGCCTTTTTCTGGACCTTCAGGCTTATATGCGCTTTGAGTCCTTTAGGAGAAAATCGCTTTACAAATGTTATTGTATTGCATTGTATTGTATCTTATATAGGCCCCCCTGGATGCTTCAGTGTGGTACCTAGGTGCAGAAAAGGAGGGCAAGTTCCAAAAGGTTTGTTACGAGGCCTGACTGCAGTGCATTGCAGATCACACATTTTACCTTCATGGTGCAGGACAAGGCTTGCACAATGCTACACCTAGTTTGTACAAAACATGTGCTATTACGATGGGGAACGGTCTACTGAATTCTTGCACATTAGCAGTCCGGGAAGGGTCCAACTGCGTAAGGAAACCATGCACTGAGCTCCGTGTAGGGGAATACTATCTATGAATTGTTACTTTATATGAATGTAGGGCTTATGACTTAGATTTTACCCATTGCACTTCCTCACTCAAGTTCTAAGTTAGAAAAAAGCTGTTATTTTAAGACTGGAATACATTACCTGTAACCTAGATAAATATAACTTGCTTCCATAGGATTTTTTTTTTTGCATACGCAGAATCTGTACATTATTAATGTGGGTATTTCCAATGCAGCAGTTATTTCTTACACATTATTCTAAGCAGATTGATGGCTACACTTTTCAAATGTATAAATATATAATTTCTAGGGCAAACAAAGAGTCTCCCAGGAGGAGTGCTTGGTGCCAAGCTTTCTGTCTCTTAAAAAAACACAGGAACATTGATATATAAATTGGTCTCTAAGAGAATTATTCATGTTTCACTATCAAGACCCTACCAAGACCCCAAATGCTTGTTACAGTATTTATACCTGATTAGGAGTCTATGATGCCTTTACTATATTGCACATCTGCACATTTTCTGGTTTCCATTTGTCCAATTACAATCTTAAAAGGAGATCCTTTAGACATCCTAAAAATTTCTATACTGCAGTTAAAGTATTGTATAATATTTATAGTCTCATCTGGTCCTCACTGGCCAATCAAGTTTTGCATAGGTGGATGATTAAATAGATGGGCTATTGTATACATGCAAAAAGTAGGTGGTATAATACTGGGCAGTGTCGTAACATATTATATCACACACACACACCCCACACCCCTTTTTAACAGTTTGTCTTCCGGGATTGCTACATGTACTTGTAGTAACTTCCTCACCTTCCTTCAATCAGTTCTCAGGCATGTTCACCATGCTTTACACATGTTGAGGATCTCTCCTTAGTTATTTAGACTTATTTAAAGAGGAAGTTCAGTCCAAATATATGTAATTTTCAGAAAAAAGAGCAGTATTTTTTCATCCCAATGACCTTAATCTGCCAATTCAGCATTCAGCATAAATGCAACCGAAATACTGACTTCCTGTTTGCAGGACCCCTAGTAGAGACCGTTATGGTCTTGTCCTTGACCCAGCGCCTGGGTTGATTCAGATTCTCAGTAGAGATCTGAGCATGTTTGACCCATACAACAGCCAATCAGTAAAAGTAACTGTTTGGAACATGCCATTGATAGTGCAAAGGTTAACTCCGCTTAAAACAATACCCTACCCCCACCAGATTACCAAACCCCATAAAAGAGACATGACACCAGACTTGGAACAAAAGGCCACAGCATATTTATTATTCTTTATACAATAAGCTTAAAGTGCATCATAAACATTAGAACATTAAACATTTACCTTGTAAACATGAACATTTTAAACCTTATTTGCAACCTACAACATTCTGGTCCATAGAGGCCTGCAACCTTGCCTATAATCCATTAACCCATTAGCCGCTCCAACACCAGCTTAATGGGTTCCACCCTGTAACCAAAACTCGCCTCTCCCAGTGGCTCTCCCAGAGGCCCAATTGCAAGGTTAAAACATAATGCAAGTGCATAACAATTCTCTTCACCTATCTCCAAACCTGTGCCCCCTTAGTCCTCTATGGACCACCACCACCACCCGCTGTGACAACTAACTATCCTTAAAATACTAATAATAAGGGAGGGAAGATGGGGCTCTTTAACCTAAAAAGACTGGCACTGTGTTCCTAACTACAGTCCCTATACACTCTCTGCTCCACCCTATCCTGAACTCCTGACCTTGATTTAGCCCATTCCCCTATGTTTCTCATACACACTAACAATTCTGATTTTAACTCCGTTTAACATCTCACATCCCTGCCATGTCTTACACTCCTAATAATCCTTCCAGATCTTTCCAAGGATGTGGTGCATCCTGGTAAGAAGAAGGACCCTGAAATGGCAGCTCACTAATGTCAACAACAGGGAACAGCAAAGGGTATGGAGATGGGAGAGAATATGTAGAATAGCTAAGAAGGCATTACACAAACTAACAATTTAACAAATATTGATCATTTCCACTGACCTGTCCCTTTAATTTTAACTAATAATGTCTGTTTGATGCTGTTTGTGTAAATGAAAATGTTTTTGACAGACGCCACTAACACTAACAATTTATAAACCGAGAAAATTACTGTCCATACAGTTCAAACAGTACCTTCTAAACCACATGATGAGGGTCAATAAGTGCACCTTGCTTTGTTCGTCATCAGTGTTATTACCAATAGAAAACAATGCTTATAGGCCTGTTAACCCCATTTCTAACTTATCCTGCCCTCCGACTGACCTCGTGCTTGATATGACAATCAGTAATCTGACATATGTAAGTAGATAATTACGTAACACTTACATAATTATGTAAGTGTTGATATTACACCAGATTGATTGTATGGTGCATAGAAATATGGGCAGCACGATGGCTCAGTGGTTAGCACTCATGCCTTGCAGGCTGAGTTCGAATCCACCCCGGGACACATCTGCAAGGAGTTTGTATGTTCTCCCCGTGTTTGGAAATATTTTTTAATTGTTTGAACATGCCCTTAAATCACAAATAGTGTTTTTCTTTCTATGGAACAGAACTGATGTGGTGTTGGAAAAGCAGTAAGTTTTCTATATACATTGAAACTGGGTTGTTTCAATGTAATTAAACAGTTAAATAAATCTTGTAGTTTATTCAAATCCATTAGTTATTCTTGGCATTCCGTTTCTGTACAACATAAATATTTAAAGAAAATCTGGTGTGTGAATTTTTTTCATTTCTTGCTACTTGCTAGAGATTTTCCTCTGTGTAACATGAGTTTAATGAACACTTCATTGATATTCCAGATATTCACTGGAACATGCTCAAAATAGTCCAGGGTTTTGAGAGATGAAAAAGATAGATTTGTAGATATGTAAATCAGAAGGTATTTATGTACAGATGTTCCTGATGTAGAACTCAAGCTTTACTGAGTATTTTGTTTCAAAAGTTTTGAATACAGAGACTAGTAATATGTAATATATAAAAGTAAATATATAAGTATATAAAAGTAAGTAGCTTAACTTGATGTGTGGGACATATACACTTTTATTAAACCTTGGCTTCTAGTCTTTCTGTGCCCCTTGCTGACAAGCGTACTCCTTGTTTTATGTGCCAGATACTGTCTGAAGGGTATGACAAATACAGAACATGTTCTTATATTTTGATGATCTGAAAGTTAAAAGGATTAATTACTAGTACACTGTAAATGTATTTATAAATATCCCCAAATCATATACAATTATAGTATTTCTAAGAATCTGATCAATATAATATTATAAGCTATGTGGTGTTTACAGATTGATAGTGTTGAAAAAAAATATTGAAAATATATTCCATTTCCAGTTCACATATGAGGATTTTCAGTAATTTATTTCACCATCTTAGCTATCTGCTTTCTTCTAGGTGTAGGTTTCTAGTTGTCTGAATAAAATGTGTCAGGATCAATGTTGCTTATCTGAAAGTCTGGTTGGTATTGTTTGACAACTCTGTATTCTGGTGTGATAAGAAGCTGTGAATTCATAATGTCTTAAATAACAGTGTAGAATTAATAATGTGTAGTCACTAAATTGACTCAAAAGTTCTATCAGCATTTTTAATTGATATGTGTGTGGGTGTTTTTATGTTTATAGTAATGGAAGAGCATATTGTGTAATTCAGTAGCCTACAAAGACAACAGCATATGTATGTTTACGAACAGTAATGTTTGGAAAGTTTTATTAAAAGTAAAAGTATTAAATGGTGGTTGGGGGTGGGCAACCTTAAGGATCATTATATTAAAAGTTAGTTTTTTAGGTGGAAATGGCCTTTAAGTTTACTCACCTTTGAAAGCAGAAAAGGTCTAAAAACAAATTAATTTCAGATAATAATTATGACCTATAGCTATTAACTATTATTAAGCTATATGTTAACAGCAAAAAAACCTAAAACATCTTATTATGGATGCTGGTGCCAAATGAAGTCTGAATGGTGATACCAGCAGCAAGTGTTAAAGATTAAAAAGAAGAGGAAGAGCTGTACTAAAAACTACGTACATTATAGCAATATTAACATTACAAAATATAGCATTTGGCAGGGTGATTTAATCCACAATCGAAACCCTGCTATGTTCTAATCATGGGTGAATATATGGGTCCATGCAATAGAAAAGTTCTATTGGCCTTACCAAGGTTGGGATACTTCCTTAAAATTTCCAAAACACTATACCATACCAATATACTTCAGTTTCATTGTTGGAGTATTTCGGAAGCCTAGCTACGGGGCTTTGTTGCACCAAGACCACAGACCAGCAGTGGTGAGTACGCTACTTCAGTTAACAGTTGTTCAAGGTAAGGAGACCTGTTTTACCTGTTTAGAAAAAAAAAACTTTTGACACGGAGCAACTATGGTCGGGGGCTATTTCACCAGCCCTCCTTTTGGTTAAGTGAGTTCCTATGGAGACCTTTTTCTGTTTATTTATTAAAGGATAAGTACACTGTAAAATCAAGTTATGTTCATTTGGATGCTGAAGCTTTAAAAATATTGTTGCCATATTTTTTTTTTTTTTTTCCTCCTGGTGGGCAGTTTTTGGGACTTTGGGGGGGACTACAGGAGAACCTTATGGAGCTGGGATGTGAGGTAAGGATTTTACTACACTACATGGTGGGGCCATAAGTGGGGGGATTATAGTTTTGGGGGTGGACATGCCCTTTAAGGCTAAAATTAATTGCAAGGTGTTTTTTGTTCTGATATTTTATTGGGAAAGGCTTCTGATTTGGTTGCATTTATTTTAAATCCTGAGAAAGAACTTTATTGATAGGTGTGGTAGTGATGTTAAAGTGTTGCTCAGGGACAATATGGTGTTGTCTGCAAATATTGGCATCTTTTATTTGCTAATGCCTACTTGTATACCATGGATATGTTGGTGTTGGCAGGTTGCCTGTGCTAAAGGTTCTATTGTGAGTGCAAATAGAAGTGGGCAGCACTTCTGTGTTCCGTTACAGTATATGTTATACATCATATTAAGTAGTAAGATGTTTAAAGGGCATTTTCACACACCCCCAACAAAAATTTGCCCCAATTTGTAGTGTTAAAAAATCCTTACCTTTCTTTTCTGCTAATTATGGTTGCCCTCAAGATGAAAGTCTAAAAAGATAAAGAGCAGGAGCCTCTCTGTGTGTAATCCGTGCCTGTCACGTCCTGTTCCTCTTTGAGGACTCTTGCATGCAGTGACACGCTCTCCCCACCCTCTGCTGACCAGGAACCTCATCTGTGATTGGCTGAGGCTCAGCCAATTACAGACGCGGCTGCCAGTTCAGGCCCCTTCTGCTCTTCCATTTCCAGAAATAGCAGAATCGGTCAAGATCAAGGTTTCTGGACTGTATTTAAAGTTTTAAAGCTAGTATTTAGGGTTTGGGGTGTTCCCCTTCAACTAGGACGACTTTAGCTCAACACTCATCGGACCACAGGACTGGTATCTATACACTTTACCCAGCATATTATTTGATTCACTATGGATATAATTGGTTATGATATTTTGCTTGTAACTAGGTCTAGAGTGTTCTAGTTGTTTTTAATTGTCCCTAATACTGTTCTAAATAAAGGACGGTTTTAGTTTTATACTTTGATATCAGTGTTGCAGTCTATCCTTTTGTTTCTTCAAATTTTGTTATGCTTATCTTTAGACAAGCACCTGAACTACACTAGTAGATCTATACCTGATATTCATCTACAGTGCCCTGATCGTCTTCTATTTTTTGTTTTATTAGTGTATTCATAGAATTTTTGTCAGTGTTTTATAGTGTGTGCTTTTTTTGTGATACCAATTGGATGAGTTTACCCCTTATTACTGCTTAATGGGCAGCCCATATAGTAGAGGGGTATAGGTCGTCTGTGGTCTTGTCTAATAAGTAGTTTGTAAACGTAGTTATTATATCATTGTAAACCTGAGCGTAGTCTACATTTATGTTGGGGAATGTTGTAGAGAGCCAGGAATACACAGGCATGGTCTGACCATGGGATGGATACTATACCTGTGTTCTTGAGTAGTAGCAGCTATAAGCTATGCTGGAATAAACTCTGTGTGGGTGTGAATAATATAAATATTCCTAAAGCTGGGATTTTTGTTCCTCCATGTGTCCCATAAAAAAAGTGTGTAGCAATGAGAACAGGTGTTTGGGTAATGAGCTTGGGTTGAGGAATGATGTTCTGTGGGACTGGGATCTGTCCAGGGTGGGTTATATGCAGTTGTCAAAATTGCCCGCCATTATTAGGGTGCCTTGGCGTTTTGTTAGTAATTTAGTCTATTTAACCATATTATTTAACCATAAGATACACATCTGTCTGTAAAGCAAAATTTATCACTTATTACATTAGAAAATATAAACCATAAGAAACATCTGTTGATCGTATAAGCAAATTTTATGTCATTTGATACTAATGATTTTAACCGTGGAAGACACCTATGATAGTTGTGTAGGTCTGGGTAAGTATTTTTAATTTTAACAATAAGGCTTAGCAAACGATACCTATCTGTTGGTAAAACAAGTAAACACCAATATCTATTATATATACTGCAGTGTGCTTAACCATAATAAATGTATTTGTTGGTAACATAAATGTATATAAATATAATTTGTTACATTAAATAGATGTAAACAGATGTGGGCTCCTAGGATAATTAATCCTAGGAAACACATCTGTTGGTAGCATAGGTTAATGTTAATGCCACCTATTATACCTGGTTAGTTTAACCCTATGAAACTTATTAGATGGTAATGTAAACCTATATAGATATTTCTCAATATGTTAAACAGGTTATACCATATATGATACATTTGTTGGTGACATAGCCAATAAGTAGTGTCACTGATTTTATCCAGTGAGTGTAAACTTAAGAAACACTTCTGTTGGTATTGTAAATACTATATATAGTATTATCACATATTATTTGAGTAAGTTTAATATATTAAAAGGGGGCACTGATAGGAATGCGCTACTCACAGGGTACAAGGATAAAATGTTTCACTTTATTGAAGGCATATCATATAAAAAATGCGGAGAAGCACGGAACAAACAAACGACCAGAAAGACAGCCCACCAGCCTGACGCGTTTCATGGGTGTTCCCACTTCCTCAGAGGCTGTTAGAAGGTGGCTTAAATCAGTTGATGTTACCTATTGGAAAAGGTGACGGTACAGACAGCTGGTACAGTTGCTTTTTCTAACAGACAACTCAAAAAGCATTCATATATATAGAATAGTAAACACATAACCTAAATAATATGACCATATTAACAAAGGTTGGTAAGTCTGTTTCTGGGCACTTTTTAAAGTTTTAAACCTGGCGGTTAGGGTTGGGAAGGGGTCCTCTACACTACTATAGATAGATTTTGGGGTGGAGATATCCTTTAAAAAAAACTTTTTGGGGTTGGTTGTTGCTTTGTTCATCAATGGGTATTTCTTTTTTTTTTTTTTACAATTGTTCCCTAAAGGTATACATTTAGAAGGGTAATAGTTTAATACAACTTTAAAGGAGCACTGTGGTCTACAAACATGTTTTAGATAAAAGGCCAGGTTCCTACCTTCACAATGAGCCATCAACCACCTCTCGACATGCTGTACAGCCGAAGAAATATTTACACCCTCTACACTCTTCATGGCCCCTCCATGCATGGATCCCATGGCCCCTCCCCCATTTGCATCTCAGACCTATCCCCCCCCTACAGAAAACTGTGAAATAGCCTTTTCAAGCAGAGGCTAAAAGTTTAAACCTGCCTGATTCTGACTGCATGAAAAGGCTAATTTCACAGTTTTGGGGGGGTGTTTATGTGTGTGTGTGGGGTTTATGGGTCTGAGGCACAAAAAGGGGAGGGTACAAGAGTGGGCAAGGTCATGGGCCCATGAGTGGGTGGGGCCAAGTGGGACTGCAAGGAAAGGAGCCAAGGGGGGGCTGCATGTGAAGGGCATTATATTATTATATTATATTGGTAAAACAATAACATCTTTTCGTGAACAGATGGCCAACAATCGGAGCTCAATACGTACGGCCCATCAAGAATGATAGTAAATTTTGGGATCTGTCAGTGGCTCGTTACTTCAAGAAGGAGGGACACAATCTATCAACACTGAGATATATGGTGTTTGATCATGTACCAGTAGGTGATACCCCCCCCACTGAGGGGAAAAAAGTTATTGAAATTGGAGCCCAGATGGACACTTAAATTACAGACCCCCAAGGGCCTACTAGCAAAAGTGTGCCCGTTGGTGCACAGTGGGAATTATGTGGGTGTATGTTTATGTTTATCCACATATAGTACATACAGATAATAGAAAATCTTTATACAGCCTACTATAAAATTTCAGGGTTTTGTACAGTAAAAAAAGAAAAAGGCAAGAAGTTAAAAATAAATGAGAAAAGGTTAATAAAGAAATACTATTAAATCCTGGTTCTATTAGTGTCACATCCCCTAAATGAATATTTTACACAACCGTCCCGTTTTCGGCAGGACTGTCCCGTTTTTGGTGTCCTTTACTTCTCTACCGCACTGTCCCTTCATGCTGGGGATACAGCATGAAGGGACAGTGCAAACACATTCAGGGAGATTCAATAAATGTTCTTATCGTTAAAAATGGTGCTAATTTTGCCCCAACCAATCAGATCATATTTAACATTTGAAAGCTAACATCTGATTGGTTGGGGCAAAATTAGCACCATTTTTAACGATAAGAATTTTTATTGAATAACCCTGATGGTCTAGGACTCTAGGTCAGTACAGAAAGAGATTGGATCTGCCTGGAACTCTGCAATGTCCATCTGGGTTTTTTTTCTGTAACAGGCAACTTATTAACCCTTCCCTCACTGAAGGGCCTGTTACTGCAAACAAACCCCAGATAGACATTGCACTTAGTTTAACAGTAAGGTACAGGGTGGCAGTGAGGGATACAGGGGGTCAGTGCGGGGTGCAGGGGGTCAGTGAGGGGTACATGGGGGCAGTGAGGGGTACAGAGGTGCCTGTTTTACACTCAATGCAACATCCACCTGGGGTTTTCAGTAACAGGCAAAGCATGTTCTCTGGCTTCTTTCACATACCTAGTTCCTTTCCCAACGTAATTAAGCCCCCCAGTTCATTTCCCAGCTTTATCAAGCCCCCAGTTCATTTCCCAGCATTATCTAGCCCCCTAGTTCTTTTACCAGCGTTATCAAGCCCCCAGTTCATTTCTCAATGTTATCAAGCCCCTAGTTCATTTCCCAGCGTTATTAAGCCCCCAGTTCATTTCCCAGCGTTATCAAGCCCCCTAGTTCTTTTACCAGTGTTATCAAGCCCCCAGTTCCTTTCCCAACGTTATCAAGCCCCCAGTTCATTTCCCAGCGTTATCAAGCCCCCCAGTTCATTTCCCAGCGTTATCAAGCCCCTAGTTCATTTCCCAGCGTTATTAAGCCCCCAGTTCATTTCCCAGCGTTATCAAGCCCCCCAGTTCTTTACCAGTGTTATCAAGCCCCCGTTCCTTTCCCAACGTTATCAAGCCCCCAGTTCATTTCCCAGCGTATCAAGCCCCCCCATTTCATTTCCCAGCGTTATCAAGCCCCTAGTTCATTTCCCAGCTTTATTAAGCCCCCAGTTCATATCCCAGCATTTTCAAGCCCCCAAGTTCATTTCCCAGCGTTATCAAGCCCCCCAGTTCATTTCCCAGTGTTATCAAGCCCCCAGTCCCTTCCCAACGTATCAGCCCCCAGTTCATTTCCCAACGTTATCAAGCCCCCAGTTCCTTTCCCAACGTTATCAAGCCCCAGTTCATTTCCCAGCATTATCAAGCCCCCCAGTTCATTTCCCAGTGTTATCAAGCCCCTAGTTCATTTCCCAACGTTATCAAGCCCCAGTTCATTTCCCAACGTTATCAAGCCCCCAGTTCATTTCCCAACGTTATCAAGCCCCCAGTTCATTTCCCAACGTTATCAAGCCCCAGTTCATTTCCCAGCATTATCAAGCCCCCCAGTTCATTTCCCAGTGTTATCAAGCCCCTAGTTCATTTCCCAGCGTTATCAAGCCCCCAGTTCCTTTCCCAGCATTAAGGGCATGTGCACCAGCAGCAGAGGCGTGGGCTAAGTAGCGCTGGATTGGTGGTTTGTAAGGCTTCTTACACATCTTTCCAAACTGTAAGTAAAACAGATCTTAGCTTTTGGGGGGTGTTCTATTAGATACTACATTTTGTAAGAGGGGTGTACATACCCTTTTATCCAGTATTACCAATTCTGGGTAGTTGGCATTATGCCAAAGGAGTGATTCCTTGACAGGGCGGATTTTTGACTTTTTGCCAAATGTGATGTTGCTGTATTTTTAACACTGTGCCCTTATTAGGAAGATTATTAATAGGGTATTCCAGGAAGGCCAGAGGGAGGGCAGGTAGGTATGTATGTAGGAGAGATTATTATTGGTACCAACTTTTAGGAGGGGTGTCTTGTGGGTCTGGAGGTGGTGGAATTACCCATTCTGCAAAGTATTTTAGTTGTCCTGCCAAATAGTAGGTGTGAAAGTCTGGCAGACTCAGGCCATCTAGAGATTTGGGTCTTTGTAGAGTAGTTAGTTTTACTCTCACTCTGCCCGAGTTCCAGAGAAAGGAGATGAAAAAAGCTGTTTCGTTTGTGGAAAATACTCTTAGGAATAAAAACCATACTATGTTGCAATGATATTTATTGTAAGATTGTATCGACTGTTATAGTACAGTAGAAACCCCACTGTGAATTATAACTGTTGTGCAGAGCTGGAATCAATCTTCTCCCTCAAATTTCCAACAATAATAGATCAATAAAAGATCCACTGGATCTTGCTATAAAGGTATCAATCTGTCTTTCAATACTTACCGTATATACTCGAGTATAAGCCGAGGTTTTTAGGTTTAAAAATCAACCTAAAAACCTTGCCTCGGCTTATACTTGAGTCAATAGTAAGCTTACCTTCGATCCAAAAGCAGCCGCGAGTCAGGCCGGTAGTTCTTCACGGGTGCGTGATGATGTCATCGCGCACGCTGGCGGGATGACGTCATCGCGCAGCCGCAAAGCAGTACTGGGAACTGCCGGCTCTGCACAGAGCGAACGGCAGCCGGCAGAGAGATGAAGACTGAAGACCAGGTATGGTAAGTGAGCTGGGGGGGGGGGCTAGGGGGACAGTATGCCATACAGTAACCCCCAATACCTTTCTACTATAGGTGGTTGGAAACTACAACTCCCAGCAACTAAAGCATGCTGGGAGCCATCCGGACCAGACAGGATTTATGCGGGCAATCCACGTCGATAAATATCCGGAAAACATTAATTAATAGCCAGGTAGACCACGATAACGCTGGAACCAGAGTGATGCTGTCATTAGATGCCCAAAAGGCATTTGACTCGATTGAGTGGCCCTTCCTTTGGTCCTGTCTGAGTCACTTTGGCTTTGGACCCAATTTCTGTAGATGGATCCGACTGCTATATGCCCAACCAGTAGCATCACTTAAAATAAATGGCATGTGTTCGCACCCATTCGCTTTGACGAAGGGAACTAGACAGGGCTGCCCGATCTCGCCATACCTTTTCACTATAGCGATAGAACCCTTGGCTATTCGGCTCCGGCAAAGTAGAAATATTACAGGTCTACACCTAGGCCAAAACTCAGCCCTACTAAGCCTTTATGCGGATGACCTAATTCTATACTTGGCAGACCCTGACCAGTCTCTGAAAAGCACACATGATATCATTACAGAATATGGCCCACTCTCAGGCCTATATATCAATTGGCGCAAATCATGCCTATTTCAGATAGATAACCATATTAATCTTTCCCCATTCGCTAAAGCACTAGTCCCCTCAGTGAAAGAGTTTAAATATTTTGGCATCACAATCACACAAAGCCCACAAACCTTCTACTCCTCCAATATTGCCCCACTGTTAGAATTTGCCAAAACAAAAACTCAAATTTGGAAAAAACTACCCATTAACCTAATTGGCAGAATCAATCTGATTAAAATCATCCTCCTCCCCAAAATCCTATACACTTTACAACATACTATGTGCATTATCCCGGACTCTTTCTTTGCAACACTACAAAGCACACTGCTGTCTTTCATCTGGGGCTCTGGTCGAAACAGGGTCAGGCTTAAGGTGCTACAGAGGCCCAAAAATGAAGCTGGACTGGCAATGCCAGATTTTAAACTGTACTATATAGCGGGTCAATTGAAGTATTTTAAGACTTGGCTACTACCTCCCTCCACCATGACTGATGACATTAATGCTGACCCTGTCGAAGATATAGAGAAAATGCTACACTCATACTTCCCTACTACACCAATAGCTTTCCTAAATAGCCAACACAGCACAAATGCAACACCCCTCCACACACAACAACTATACATTTGGAAACAAACCAACAAAATACTGCAATACACAGGCATCCCAGAAGAAACCACCATATGGCATAACCCAACATTCCCGCATCTGGCATCCTTTGCAGCTTCAAGATACTGGGAGGAAAGAGGAATACAGTACTTTAGCCAAATCACAGAAAACCATAAATTACTCCCTTTCCTCGGCATGCAGGAACGCTTTCTCCTTCCCCACACCTTTCTATTCAGATACCTTCAACTGCAATATTGTATAATATCTGAATTTCAGAGCACCACAATCCCCATACAGAAGCACCCTGTCATCCAAATTCTGAAATCAAAAAGTGACAAGCAACTCATCTCCAGATTATACAACTGCCTGCTGGGAGCTAGCAGACAGACAGAAGCAAACAAACTAGTAATTAAATGGCAGGCAATTATCCCCTCCCTGACACCCTCGGATTGGGAGGACATTGCAGAATCTCACATAACAGTATCACCCTCAGCACCCAACAAACTGATGCAATTTTATATTATTCACCAGTCATACCTATCCCCTGCAAGAATGGCCCGTATCTCCCCCACCCATTCTTCCTCATGCCCAAAATGCCATTTCAACTCTGCCAATTTCTGGCACCTCCTATGGACTTGCCCACGTGTCTATAGATTTTGGGGTAAAGTCACAACATACCTGACCAAGATATTAAACAGGACTGTCCCCTTAGAGCCCAAGCTCTGTGTCTTGGGAATACCTGAGATAGACACCTGGGATAGATCACAGCTATTATTTCTCAGGGAATCCCTGTTCTATGCCAGAAGGACAATAATTCTGGTGTGGATGGCCCACACAACCCCCAAATTCACTGTTTGGGAAAAAATGATTACGAATATGCTACCGTATTTGAGAATAATATATCTTAATAGGGGATGCCTTAAAAAATTCGACAAAACCTGGTCCTCATGGATCAACCATATCGGTACCCCCCCTTAGGTCACCCTAAGGATTGGAAACTGGAATAGTGGAAAGGTATTAGGGTGGGGGACAGTATGCCATACAGTAGCCCCCAATACCTTTCTACTATAGGTGGTTGGAAACTACAACTCCCAGCAACTAAAGCATGCTGGGAGTTGTAGTTTCCAAACATCTACAGTGGAAAGGTATTAGGGTTACTGTATACCCTCGGCTTATACTCGAGTCAATCATGTTTTTCTAATTTTGGAGGCAAAAATGGGTACCTCGGCTTATACTCAGGTAGGCTTATACTCGAGTATATACGGTATTTTATCTACTTTGTTTCACAATGTGAACTTTTATATTTATGTGTGTGGTTTTCACTAAAATGAGTAAATGATATGAACTTTTGCTATTTATGTGAAGCTCGTTAATACTAGGTTTAGCAATTTTCTTATACGGGTTAACAAGGCGGTGGGTGCTGATTAAGGGGTCCTTTTGTCTGTATATATATGTTTTAGATAGTTTTTTCCTCTAGCACGACCCAGCATCTGGTTCTCAGATGGGTTATTTGCCATACCACGAAGATAGACTAGCTGTGCACCTCCACCCATGTATAGAAGTAACAAGTTCTAATCCCTTAGTTTACTTATAACAGTCTACTGCCTGAGTTTATTGCTTTTTTTTGTTTTTTACCATGTTTCTAGAAAAATATTAAGTTTCTACATATGTAATAAATGTATATATACAGTAGCAGCTCTGTTATTTATTTACCAACCAACGTGAATTGCTGAAAGTCTTCCAGTAGCACACTGGTGGTATGCTGCTAAAGTGCTATTTTAGGAAAAAATCAGACTATTGGGACACAGGTTCGATTCCCCATGCTTTTTTTGGTTTTATTATATGTCTAGCAAAAGATAAAAACTCAACATGTAGTAATATTTAATTATATATTTTTTCACATAAAAATAAAGAAACTGAGGCAGCAATTGGTACATCCGAAAGACTCAATACTGAAACACAAGTAAAGCGACATCATATACGCAGTGCAGTGCAGTGAAGAATGCTCTGATTTGTATGTGGGGGAGACCAAACAGCAACTGCATCAACGTATGGCCCAGCACAGAAGAGACAATTCCTTGGGTCAGGACTCAGCCGTGTACCTGCATCTTAAGGATAAAGGACATACCTTTGAAGATTGTAATGTTAACATATTGGCAAAGGAACGTGACTGGTTCAAGAGAGGTGTCAAGGAGGCCATTTATGTGAAAATAAAGAAACGAAGCCTAAATAGAGGTGTGGGGGGGGTTCGACACCAACTGTCTGCCATGTACAATGCTGTTTTGACACCTTACTCTAGGCATTCCTATAACACCTCTTAGCCACTATCCAATCACGCCCTTAACACTTGGCTGTGATATGCTAATTGGGATTTTCCAGGGTACATAATTGCCAAAGATTCTTGTACAAGTCATTCTGAATTGAGAAAGCCAGTCGGATGACTAGCGAAACGTCTTCAAGAACTAAACTTCAAGTCCAGTTGATCTAATTGAATACAACAGATATACAAAAATTCTAGGGGATAACCACTTGTAACTGTATTTTTTACCCATACGCCCGATGTCGACCCGAACACCATCATTGTGTATCACTTTGCTTCTGCGCAAAGTTGGAACTTCTTTTAGGGAAGTTAACTTGTCTACCAACCTTCCAGGTTGGTTGTCTGTATGCCTCTTTGCCTGGACGATATTGCCTGGGGTTCCGAAAAAAGGTTTCCTTCCCTCTGGGGTTGTTTGTCTCCAACCTTGGATGTTTGAACTTTCTATCTTGAGGAAGAAAAGCACTTTTTCCCCCAGAAATCTTTTTAATTATGTTGTCCAATCTATCTCCAAATAACATAACACCTTCAAAAGGTAACTGACAAAGTGAAACTTTGGAAGGGGTATATGCGACCCAACTTCTCAACCATAAGGCCCGTCTTGAAGCCACAGATAAGGCCATAGATCTAGCCGATAGCCTCACCAGATCCGTGGAAGCCTCTGAAATAAATTCAGCCGCCATTCTGCATTCCTCAATCATTCGTCGAAGCTTTGACATTTTAACCTTATTATCCATTGCTTCCTGCAAGTTTGCCAGCCATATTCTCATGGCCCTAGAGACTGATGTTAACGCCATAGATGGTTTACACGTTGCACCTGCCGTAACATATGATTTTTTTAAATTAAACTCGATGCGTCTATCCATTGGAATTCGCAGCGTCCTCAATCGGTAAAGTAGTCCTTCTAGACAGACGAACCACCGGAGAGTCTACTCTTGAAGATGACTCCCATTTCAATGCGTCTGCTTCATCAAATGGGTACTTCTTCACAAACCTAGTACCAATCTCAGGCCTTTTTTCTACTTTCTTCCATTCATTATTTATTATTTGTCTCATTGACTCATGAACAGGAAATGCAATCAGTTTCTTTTTAATTGCAGGAAAACAGGAAATCAAATCATACTCACCGAGATTTCTGTTTCCCAGTCACGTTCATGGCAGCAGTGACCAAAATGGGTTTAACCCCAAAGTTCCCTGGACAGGAAGTTAAAAAGACTAAGGTATAAAAGTACCCTCCCCCCACACATAACTTGTCTTCTTTTCAAGCTTACATGCTGTTCTCTACAAATATCTCATCCGAGGTTGGATTTTCTCGGTTTATACTCGAGTATATACGGTATATATTAAGTATTCCTGGAACATCAATAACGCCTCTTGTACCTATCCAAATTTGTCTGGATAAAACTAAATTGGATAAAACTAAAATTTGTCTGCATAAACTATAGGCATATGTCAATGTCAGGGAGTGATACCGTTCAACTATAGATGGACATTGTAGTTTAAGCCAACCATACTCAAGGGAGGTTGATTGATATGTGTAAATCTGCTATATATTTGTGAGGGGCTTGTCTCATGGCCAAGGATAACAGAGACATAAATATGGTTAAAGCAGAACTATATCGGGATAAATAGTGGATAAATGTTTGTCTATAAAGTGGTTAGAGCAGCAGGAGGTGTTGATGTCATTCCAAGTGCCTGTGTATGGGAGGATGTAGCAACTCAAGGGCCCTGTCAAGTAGATTTTTCAGTTTGGATTGTAAGGAAGATGATTGATTAATTCCGCTGTGGGGATAATGGTAAGAGATGATAGTCACCCAGATAGGATAAAAAAAATATACATTATGTTTTATTCTTATTATTATCTCTGTGCTTTACATATATTCACATTTCAATCTCTTATACCAATGAATGTCTTCAAGCTAGAAAATTCCCTTAATTCTTTGGTTGTTTCACCTGCACAGCTCTTCTGAATGACAAGAGAAACTATACATTTTAAAATAAAATAAATCCCTTGTTTATTGTGTTCCTCAATGATATCAGTCCTCACGTGGAAGGATTAATAATTTATGGATAATGATGGAGAATTTTTAAGAGTTTTTACTGGGCGCTGTGTCCTGAATGTCTAGAAAGTCATTTCATTTTAAATTTGTAGCTGATTCATAACTCTGGGTAAAAGGCAACCCAGAGAACTGATAGCTGATTTCATTCCTCACTCATTCAGCTGGCGTTCTCCTGCCTTAATGACACGGGTCTCATGTGGGCACAAAGTATGATGTTTTTTCTTCAAGTTAAACATGTGTACTTGGCTAGATGGTGATATCTGTGTGATTCCTGCAGAGGTGGTTTTCTGATGTTCTGCCACAACAAGCCTGTATTGTAATGTCTATTGTATTCTACACTGCCTATTTCCAGCTGTGTTGACATTAAGGTTCTGTTCGTGAGACAAGAAAACATGAACCCCAGATGGATTCTTCAAACTTGTTGTTAGTATTGAACTCATATATGTCATGTGCTGGATTACATTCTTGTTGCATTAAATGTCCCAGAGTGACGTTCCATCCTGGTTATTTCTATTGACTGTGTGTACATAACCTTAAACAGAAACAATAGCTTACATCGTAGCATGCTTAGTTTACTATTTATGACATGGCGCTAGTCAAATTGCCTGAACATCAGAATGTATTGAATGATAAGAGCCTCCACATCTTTTACAAGTGGCCAACATCATTTAAATACCAGATATCAGGTTTACTGCCCAGTAGGAATAGAGTATAAGGCTGGTCAATACATGGTTCATTAATAGAAAGAAAAAAACTGTTTACATTTATAATAAAAGAAATGAGCAGCCTCCACTACCACATGCAAAATGCATATTGATAAAATGTGTACAAAATCTGGTTGTTTAGCTCCCATTTTCACAGCCACTCAACCAAGACCAGGGAGCTGCTTTACGACTTTTCCTTAACCCAAACTAAAGGTGGCCATACATATGAACAATAATGTATCGTTCAAGTGTATGGGTTTTTCCCGAACGATTGTAGTGCAGTCGTCACTATGGCCGGTCGGGAAAGACGAAAAATTTCTGTTGGTCGTTATCGGCTCCCATTACTTTAGCCGATATGATTCTAACGCGTATGTCTGCACAACGGGAACCACATATGGGGATTGGTCGGTTCCATGTGTGCAGGTTCCCAAATGCAATGTGCCGACAGATACCAATGTGATCTGTCAGCACATTGCGATGGAAAACTCAAGTGTATGGCCACCTTAAATCTAGAACATTGTGATAATCCCAATCCACATGTACAATTAAGACAATAAATAGTAGACAAACCCAGAACTAGAAAGTAAAGTTGGATAATTAATAACAATTATGGTAATAAGCATCCCATGATGTAGTTCTAACAAAGCTTCATTGGAATAGACAGGGGAAAGGCTTTTCTCAAGCTTTGTAAAAGTTTATATACAAATGAATACAAATCAGCACAGAGGAAGGGACCATCCATAACTGTCTGTATTTCTTACTAATGTATCACATCCCTGTACAGTGTAGGCTGCTGGCAAAATCTTAAACGGTCCATTTGGGAGGCTGCAGCAGATTTATGGATCATTGTGGTTTTAGTACACATAAGGGGCTGATGCAGCAAATAGTGTAAATTTTGCCTGTGCTTTAAATTCACAGCAACCGATCAGATGTTATCTAACCACAGTAAACCAGTAAAAAGCTAACATCTGATTGGCTGCTGTAAGTTAATAGCATTGGAGAATTGTTGCACCTTATGGCATTAGCTCCAGAAGACCTTATTATTGTATGATGGGTGTTTTTTTGCCCTTTCCTCAGCAGGTGAATGACCCTAAGTTTAATTTTAACCCATTATATCCTGTATACAATGTATAATATATGTAGGATACTGGGACATAATGGGTTAAGCTGTAAATAACTGTCGGAGCTGGGCAATTTGAGATTTCCTGAAGGAACCATTTAATTCCTTCTTACATATAGCTTTCTGCATAATCCACTGATCCTGGGGTTAAGCCATGTATATAAATGTAATATAAGAAGGTTTATAGGTTAAAGAACATTATAGAATTGGCACATTTTGCTTCTGTTTGAGATGGTAATATTTAAACATAGATATGGTAATGTTGTCAGAGTGCAGCCATTGATGAATGTTTTTTTTATTTTATGGCTATTTGTATGCACAAATATATGGGTTGCATTACACTAGCTGAGCAGATACAATAATATTTAAAGGAAATCCATACCTAAAAGTTTTCCGGTTTTTTAATTCACATAATCAAAATATTTAATAAGGCAATTTTTGCAGAATCATATACCAGCATTGTAAAATCAAGTTTGGCGTATAAGGATTTATTGGCCACATTTTAAACCAACTTTGGGGGCATCATTGTTACTCATTTCACAATGCACAACGGGGCACTGTAATCCTGAAACCTCTTCCTCCAATATAACTTTAAATACAAAGTAGCTTTTGCATACAAAAGAATACCCTGTGCTTTAGTTAATGCCTTTTTTGTGATACACACATGCTTAGCTTTCCTGCATATGCTTATTGAGTTTTTCATGTATTGACTAAATAGGACTAAACAAAATCTTTTTTTTTTTTTAAATTGCCAATGTGTCTTCCAGTTTTCTGTCCATAATGTGCATAGACAACACATAAGAATGTCCTATCATGGGCACATCCAGGCTGTGGGTAGAACAAGATGAATTTACAGCTGCTATTGTACATTTCTTGAAAGAGAGCAGAATAGGAAATGGGAATACACCATCCCCCCTATAATTATCATAAGAATGGTACATTTTTTATTATGGGGAATATCGGGTATATATACGTTTTATTAATGTCCTTTAAAAATTCACTATTGGACATCTTTAAACTGTTTTAAAGTTTCAGATCTACTCTTACAGTAATGAAGTAAACGTTGTTCCAGTGATTTGTAGAAGTCCTTGTCATTCTTCTGGTAAAAGCTGAACCGTGAGACTTTAATTTTATTCTGTAATCATGAGCAAACAATCAGTGACTAATATAATAATTTATGTTGCCATGTAGAATGACTTTGTTTTAATTTCATTTTAATTGATAGTTACATTTCATTGAGAAGTGTATTTGACATTGAGCATAATTCATCTCTGATTAGTTCTTGCATAAATCCCCCCGCTTATGTATTATTACTTGTACTCTATTAATGCCATGACTTACTTCTATCTGTAATTAAAAAAAAGGAAAATTAAAGGCCACATATATATTAAAAGGTGACATTTCTACTTTTAATTCAGGTGAATGTAAAACATGGTTTCATTTGTATCAACTCCATAAATTCTATCACCCACACAAAAAATATGCCCCAAGTGATCATACATATAAGTGTTAAAAAAAAAAAATCCTAGACACCTACTGTGTATAGAAATAATTGTACTAAGGCCAAAATTGGCTACAGCAACCAATACTACTTTTATTTATTTTAATTGATGAAAAGTAGGGATTAAAGTAAATAGCATTTCAGCTTTGACAGCAACAGAAACTGCCCAATTCCTGCGCTTCTGGCCAAGCCAATGAAAATGAGCTTGACACAGAGCATGTGTTGTCATCGGCTGGCATAAGGAGCAGTGCATACAAATAAAGTACAATATGCTTTGTGAAAGTGGTGGCTGAGTTATTGGAAAAATAGTAAAATTAGAGCCTTATGGCTGCCAGACATTATAGGACATGGCGTGCTCTTTTAAATAGATTTTGAAACTGTTTTCTACATGTGTCAATTGTATTATGAATAAATTGCTGAAAATTGCTTTAGCTTAACATCTGGCACTATATCGCATCACAAGGAAAATAAGTGTATTGCCAAGAAAAATAACATTTTACCAAAATTTGCCAAAAGCTGTAGTAACTAGTTCTTTTAAAATTCACCTGCGCCCTTCTCAGGCGCATTTATTTTCCTGTCTCAAGCACTAGACTTTGTTTATAAAATCTAAAGACCAGAGCCTTATTGTGTCTGGATATTTAACTGTAAACTGCTGCTAATAATTTATAAGGCTATATGAGAACAAAGATAATAACAGTCTGTGATGTGTGTTTTCTTTCTTTTTTATGCTTCCCTTCAGTGAACAAGGACAGTAAGTATCAAATCTTTATTTTTGCCTAAAACAACTGTATTTACACATTTTTGATATGCAAATTTTGACAAAAACTGAAAACCCAAAGAACCTTTCAAGCATTTCCCAGGTTATATTTGTTATATTCATTAAGTAACTGACTGCACTCCCCCAGTCAGACACTGACTCTACTACCTTTTATTGGCTAACTAGATTTAAAAAAATTAAGCACGCTTTCGGGAGTCCTAAGCCCCTTTCATCAGGCTGGACTGAGGGGGGAGCCATTATCCACAAGGCAACCCTAGGCACCTGCCTAGGGCCCAGGAAACTTCTGGGGGCCCAGCTTCAGAAGCAGTAACAATATTATAGTCTATACAATATATGTAAAAAAGGGGCCCTAAATGATGACCCTGCCTAGGGTCCCATATGATCTTAATCCATCTCTGGAGCCATAGAACTGTTACTGCACAAGTATAGAGGCATCCATTGTGAAAAATAAAATAAATCTCGGTGCAAAGTAAAATAGTATAGGAAGTAGTATTGTAGGATACTGAGCAGCTGCAAGTAAGGCGGGACTGTAAGTAAAAATCTGGACTTGTTTCTAAATGTTTAGGCTAACTCACATTTTGCCTAACGTAAAGCCCAGAAACGGCATATATCACTTATTTTTCTACATTGTTTTTCAAAAAGTATACATTTTAAAGACATTAAAGGGCATGTCCACCCTTAATAAGGACTTTTGCCCTATAATAGAACACAGTGCCCCAGCCCCAACCGCTATAAAAATAATTTAAGAAAGTCCCCAGTTCTTCACTTACCTTCCCTCTCTCCTCCGACGCCCGGCCCGGCCTTCTGCTTGCGAGACACTGCAAGCAGGGGGCAGGACCAGCAGCCGTGTCCGTGATTGGCAGAGAGGCGGCCAATCACGGACACGGCTGACGGCTTCTCAGAATACCGGTGGAGAGAGGGAAGGTAAGTACAGTTCTGGGGACTTTCTTAAAATAATTTTTTTGCAGTTGGGGCTGGGGGAACATATTCTATTAAATGGGCAAGGGGTTTTATGGTAGCGGGAGGGATAGCAAAACGGGAGGGAGGGGGAGAAGGGCTGCAGTACGCATGCCAAACTTCTCCCGGAGGCCAGGTAGGAGGCAGAGTCCTATATGGACTCTGCTATCCTCCTGGTGGGCAGTTTTTGGGACTTTGGGGGGGACTACAGGAGAACCCTATGGAGCTGGGATGTGAGGTAAGGATTACACTACACTACATGGTGGGGCCAGTAGTGGGGGGGATTATAGTTTTGGGGGTGGACATGCCCTTTAATTATGCCCATGCCTTAAACCAGTGAAGTGGCCAACACTAGGAGCTTTGTCTACTGGGAAGAAAACAGCATTTTTGTGTCAGTATAAGTCAGAATAAGCTGTATATTAGCTTAAATATTTCTTTATTATTAGTTATCCATCAATTGGATGTTCTTAACTGGGGACTGCAAGTATTTAACAATCTGAAATGTAGTTTGATGCTTTGCTTTAAATGTAAAATATTTGTATAATGTTGTTTGTTGGAGTATGCAGCCCATGCAGATATCTGTGAGAACAAATGCTAATATTAATTTTGTTGTTGACTATTTTATTATTTGTATTTTTGAAAGACAATTAGGGGATAAAATAACCACCCCATCCAGTCCCCTCCTATTACATGTACACAGGGTTAGGGGCTGGATTTATCTTCGATCACGCATAAAATTTACCTAAATTTGCACTTGGGTGGTTGGGTGGGATGGAGTAGCAAATACAAATTTAAGTAAGTATTACAAGCAATTAAAGGTAAACACCAGTAGCACTGTAAATAACCCAAGGTGATCTTGTAAAACATATCTTCATAACAATGTTCATCAACTTTGCCAGGTGCATACATGATGAAAACAATATTTAGAATGCTTGGATGTGGTTATATATTGGGACTTTCCAGGGTACATAATTGCCACAGATTCTTGTACAAGTCATTCTAAATTGAGAAAGCCAGTCAGATGACTAGCGAAACGTCCTCTATTTAGGCTTGGTTTCTTTATTTTCACATAAATGGACATTTATGTGAAAATAAAGAAACCAAGCCTAAATAGAGGTGGGGGGGTTCGACACCATCTGTCTGCCATGTACAATGCTGTTTTGACACCTTACTCTGGGCGTTCCTATAACACCTCTTAGCCACTATCTAATCACACCCTTAACACCTGGCTGTGATATGCTAATTGGGATTTTCCAGGGTACATAATTGCCACAGATTCTTGTACAAGTCATTCTGAATTGAGAAAGCCAGTCGGATGACTAGCGAAATGTCTTCAAGAACTAAACTTCAAGTCCAGTTGATCTAATTGAATACAACAGATATGTCCTGTTTTTAACTTTCTCTGGGTTTGTAGATTGGGGTGTGATTTACTATGTATGTTTTTATCTTTTAAGTATTTATTATTCATTTGGTGATGTTATCAGGGAGTGGCCAAAAATAAGGACTGGGGTGGCGGTGTTCTTACCCTTTGACAAAGTGCTTGACTTTGGAAATGAAACGCATCAGGGTTGATTACTGGTCCCCTCCTATATGTTTGGTTTTTAATATATATTAATGAACTGTTGGTTGTATTAACACTTGAACATGCAGCTTTTTTCACACCAGGGAGAGAGCACCAATGATATTTTTACCATTATTGGCTGTTGTAAATGAACTACATGCAATGCTACTGGGCTTTTGTTTTGTACAATAAATTGTACATTACTACAACACAATATGTCAATGGGACAGGTTTCCTGTAAAGGCTTATGTAAGATATGTTATACTTATTTTCTGTTAAATGGGAATTTGTGGACAAAGTAGCATAGTAATATGCAGTAGTTAATGAAATTTAATAAAGGCATATTCCCATTTGACTGTGGTTTAAAATGTTATGTATTAAAAAAGACCCAATTACCCTTGTTCTAGGGTTTGACATGTGGTGGAAAGTGAAGACAAATTAATGGGATGGGCTGAGAATGACCTAGTGGTCTTGGTACTGTACACAATGGTGCCTATGACAAATTTATAAAAAGGGGTACTTCCTTTTTTCTTGAGCACCAAGGAGACCAGTAACTCTAAAACAAGAGAGGGGAAACCAAGTGCCAGAAAAGCTATGCAGATAGTAGTGGTAAAAGACTCCGTTATTAGAAAAGCTATCAGGGTTTTATGCTGCTAGGCCTCTGGAAGGCAGTTAGTCTATTCGCTACCTTGTGCTAGGTTGGACATGAGCTGAAACACGGAGACAACCTGTGCCACCTCCAGGGGGCGCCAAACGGGTTCTTTAAAAATGTTACAGTTCTCCTAAAGTTACTCACTGCAGGTATCAAATTGTCATGGTTCCCCAGTGACCGATGCAACTCCAAACCAGACCACCCTTTAATTGCAGATGCGATGTGCATGACATCCCTATACTGACAATTGGTTGGTTTGTTGTTATTTCACAAATCTTGAACAGGGTTCCATTTATCCTAAGTCCGCCCCTGTACTGGGTATGTGCTAGCGGTCTTGATCAACTTTGGTGGCAATAACAAAATTATAAGAGGTCCTATAAATGGTTTCTGAGTGTTAGGTGAAAAACTACTGCATCTTCTACTTAATGCCATGGCATATTAAGGCCTACAATATTGGGAGCAGTAATGCAAACTTCATTTCCATCTGTAAACCTATTTAACACGTTACAAGTGTTAAATAAAATGAACAACATGGCTTCAGCTTATTCTTATCCCCAACCTTCTCAGTGTTCATGGGCAGAACTTCAATTTGCCCTGCCTTGCCCCATTTGTTAGGAGGTATGGTTCACTGGAGTTTGCGACCATTCATTTATGCACAGCTCTCTTCCTGCCACTGTATTTTCATTTGAAAATATGAAAAACCACTGCAGTTATATACAAAAAGTACATTTTATATATTAGAGGGTCCTTAGTTTCCTATTAAATACATGGAATACAGTTTTATGATTCCCCATTTAATGAAGACACTAATAATAATTGTGTTACAGCCTTATTCATCTCATTATTGGTTATGGAAGATATGTAAACTTTGTTATATTTACTTTTTCTGGTATGGTACCAGCTAGCCAAACACCAGATCACGCTCAATCCCTGGGCCACTGGTTAGGATTAAAAAATGGTTGCTCTCTTACCTTCAAAAATGAGCCCTGTGTCAGTTTTCTAAGTGTTACCTGTCACAAGATATGGTGATTAAAAGGTACATTCCTCCTTCCATTAATTTGAGTAACTCTCCCACTCCACTTTCAGGACAAGGCCTCTCTTGAGCACACGTAAATACTCATTCATTCTTGTGCTGATTTACCATCTGCTTTTGTCCGATTTTATCTGATTTTACCAGCGTTTGCGCTTGGGTTTCCCAGGATATTATGGGTAAAAAGAAAATTGCATGTCATACTGATTGTGTCCTCTTTTCTAAATGTAGTAAGTGTGATTAGACAAAAACGGACCAAAAAATGGTGATCGCATGCACACACTGGGGCCTAGCCCTAAAGAAATAAGTGCAAACGAAATACATTTTCATTATATTCTTTGAACTGAACATTTTGTAATAATTTTTTTTTTCATCAGTCTATAAAAAAAAAAGCAATACATTGTAGCAATACAATAAGGATCCATCAGTACAGTACAACGAATTCTCTTCTCCATATTAACCACTGTGGATGCTTCTAGCTTTCTCTGCATATTTATATACTTTACTGTGAGGACCTTTTAAAATAATTCACATTTGTAACTGTCTAGAAATGGAGTCATTAGGAAATGCTTAGCTACAGAAAATACTCGCTAACTTGAAATGTATTTTAAGAAACCACAAAATAATGCACAAATCTTGCCTCTCCATTTGAGACAAGCTTTATTAGCAGGTGGAAAAAGAGAGAACGCATAGATGTGTAATCTTATTAATAAATTATTGGAAGCGGTGTTTGTTGCATTTACTGGAAATGGGCTTAATAGTAATTGTGTTACTACCAGTCATGAATTATCAATGAAACGTAATACGTGACCATTGAATGTATAAAATGATATATTCCTGAGTTATTCAGTGCTGGTCAAATATACAATGTCCAGAAAAAGCTGTGGTTTTAAAATAGTGTTATATTCTGAACTCAATACAATGAATAAAACTTAATGCTCATAATAAATTTGATTTCTGGCCTGAGGGTATCTACCTCTTTTAAACCCCACCTGCTTTGATCCCTTCTAAAATATACTTAATTCGTCTTGCTATTCTGAATTGCTGTTCCACGCAATTTTTATTTAATTTATGTATTGTATAAGTAACATCATTTTGGTGATAGTAACTAAAATGATCCTATTTCAAATAACCTGGGAGCACGAGACAACTGCAGTTAAATGACAGGTTTCCAGCTGCTGTACTGTGTCTCTATAAAGCGAAAACAATGGAAAGGTAGAGGTATTTTAACTGTTGGTATAACATACTCTGTAATAGATGTGATAGATGCTCTCAAACAGTTTAAACATGTTATATGGGGACTTACATAACGTCCAACAGTCAATATATGTCACATGATAGGAGACTAATGAGTTGTATAAAGATAATCCAAATTTATATTGGGGCAATAGTAAAATATATCCTTATATTAATCACTTAACCATGTAGCTGAGTGACTAGAAATACATGTGCCCTTAATTTATTTATTAAAAAAACGAGTATACATGGCCGAACACCGGATGCATTTGCACGATCGCTGCATCATTCATCACCTCCCACAATGTGTGAGGGATTGGAGAGGTGTACGCCAATTTAAGAGATTATTCTTCTACTTAGTAATTATATCATTGACTTATTATATCTATATACAACTTATTGGTCAACTATCAGCTGACATATATTGACATATTCAATTCTTTACATCTAAATATATTTTAAGATTAGACGGCACCCTGCGTTACAGTTAATATTTTAAACAGTTTGGTTTTTTTTTCAGCATAAATACAGTGTTTTTCCCAGACTTGGGGCATGATTGAGAGGTGTGGCCTGTGTTCAGTGGTGGGGTTGAGGATGCCATGATTTTTGTGCCTATAGGTTAACGAGATAAAAACCCAGCACTGTTTACTATTCAAGTTAATTTATATGCTAAACATTTAAGGGCAACTAAAGTCTCTAGACAACCTTGTCCTAATAGACGGAGCACATTCACGAACATACGACAAACTGTGTCTTACCTCTGTGCATACAGGCAGTGAATACATGTGTCAGGGGGCATGGCCAATAGGTGCACATGTTTAAAAGGCTCTTTGATGGCTACATGGGCTGTGGATTGGACTAAAAGCAACATGGAAGCCTTCTTAGTTACAGAATGTATTACTTACATGTACTAAATGCAACTTACTAGAGCAGAACCTTACAATGCATAGGTGTTCAAGGGAGAAACTCTTTCATATTAGGATTTAAAAAATAAGTTTAATAATAATTCGATGCTAAACATTACTTAATAAAACACTCATTGGAGTCAGTTCCTTCTGGACTTTTCACTCATTCCACTTCTTTATTATTGTTTTCCAAAGGACAGTGCACCCCTAGAGTTGTGTGTTACCTAGTCTAGGAGGATAGTGGGTTCACAAGTATTTTTACTTTTCAAGTAGATTTTGTACCTACAGTTATTTAAATTAATGTAATTGCTGGCATCAAAAAGATTTGATGTCAGAAGCAGGAAAATTATTGTTGTACAGTTGAACTGGATGTGTCTAAGAGGATAGACGAGAAAGACCTGGATGGAAGTAATGCCTTGTTACACACAATCAGCCAATTTCTCCTTTCAAACGTCAACAGTTATTTTCATGTTTGCAGATCTTATTCAGGCAGTGGAATTAATAGATGCTAAAGGCAAAATGAAGATGCAGGTCAACTTGAAAAATGTTGCTTTCTCTTTGTTCTATTAAAAAAGTAATAAACAAAAGGAACTTCATAAGAAGCCTTCCTTTTTATTCAAATGTAGCTGGGAAGAGATACTTTATTTAAAACTGGGGTAAGGATTTTCACATTCTATATCACTGTTATAGTATAAAATGTGTATAAAAAGGAATATTGTCTGGAAATGGCACATCACCTATACACAATAAGACAACTCCTGTTATGTTTCTATGTTTATAAAGGATGGAAAAAAGAAATTAACCATTTTATTCACATTATTCATATGGTCCATAGATTAAAACTAAAATAATCAGTTATTTCTTCATTTTCAAAATGTAGCTTATATAGTTATGTCACACAGTTATTATTGACCCAATAATGGTTTACTGAATGATGCATGATCTCATTCAGTAAAACATTATTGGGTCAATAATCACGTTGTGTACCATAGTTTCAAATTCTGCCTTTATCCTCCCTTCCCTTTAAAAGTGCTAAGACATCAAGTGGAACTTTTAGTTTTAGAAATTTAGAGGTAATAGGGCACCTGAGGAAGGGGGAAACCCTGAAATGTTGTGCACAACACACAGTATGTCACAACAACTCTCTTTTTTTAGTGTATAAAGCCCTTTTATTATTTTGTTTTATTTCCAAGGCAATAAGCAAAACGTTACTAAATGAATTGTCAATGGCTTTCTTGGCCTTCTAGGTCTATTGATGACTTTAAGGCCCTAAAGTTTTCTTTTTATACATTCCTACTCTCCTAATTTCCAAATTCTGCAATAGAAGTGTTAGTTACATTTGGAATGAAACAGAACAGACCCTACACTTTGTCAATAAAGTACATTTAACTTCTATGAATAAATTTACAGAAATCAATATCTCTGTTTACAGAATCACTAGCATATACGCGAGAAAACCTTAAATCTTTGTTAAGTAATAGTAATTCAGTGCTAGACAGCTCATTAGAAGAAATATGTAGTACCAAATCCTTCCTCTGTGGGTTGTTGGATTTTTTCCTTTTTTTAATTGCTCTAACTGTATTGCTTCCTACTATTTATATCTATTGCATGGTTTATGTTGATAAAATAATGTTATCGTCAATAATTATCATTTATATTGTTTGTTCTTGTCCCTTCGATTATGTTAATCTCTTAATGCTTATCAACTGTTTATACATTGGTCAAATTAGTTTGGTGTGGCGAGTGGAACTACACAACCTGGTGGCACCTGGAAATCTTAAAATATTGGGACGAGTGCATACGATAGTCATACGATATATGCTTATCAACTGTGTAGGTACTAAATGTTCGGGCACACGAACGATCTAACCACCGACAAATGTCCAAAAAGCCCATGCACACTAGTCCGAACATCCATTTCGGGTGATAATCGTACGTGTGTATGCATTTGGACAGGCGTCGTTCATTGACCTGACCGAACACATACACACGTGCGATTATCAGCTGAAACGGATGTTCGTCGCCCATGTGACGGATCATTTGTCGGTGGTAAGATTGTACTTGTGTACGAGGCTTAAGTTGTGATAGATATTCTGTGGACTTGAGGTGGCCATACACATGCAATTATCATTGCATGTATTTTGGCAGATTTCATTGGAATCTGTCTGCAATATGTGGTGGGAAGAGCATACACTGACCTCCCATACGATGCCCATGCACAGTCTGAACTCCCTCTGCTTAAAGTAAAAGAACTAAAACTGACAGACTCAATGTTCTGCGAAACTGACCGGCCGTTTGGCGCCATTCTGGTTTATTGTTTTGGCCCCCACACATTGTTAAGAAAATCTCATTGGATTCAGCAAAGTGTGTGACAGGCTTTACATCTGTTGTGTATCTAAATGGTCAGACTTTGGTTGAAGACTTTCTGAACTATTTCTCGTGGACACACTATATATTTTTGTTGAAACTTTTGCATTGTTCAGCGAGTTTCTGCGAGTTGTTTAAAGCCTGCTTGATAAAGCATATGTGCAAA
Source organism: Hymenochirus boettgeri (assembly GCA_019447015.1). Lineage (NCBI taxonomy): Eukaryota > Metazoa > Chordata > Amphibia > Anura > Pipidae > Hymenochirus > Hymenochirus boettgeri. Next base: position 120,014,328 of record CM033475.1, on the reverse strand, counting down.
TGTTTGCCCATTCAATTGATGTGCAGCAACGAATCAGAGGTTAGCTTTTTACTGCAGCTAGAAAACATCTAATTGGTTGCTGTAGCTTAATAGCACAGGCAACATTTGTACCCTTTATTGCACAAGCCCCCATAGCCTTTGTGGTTGCACATTCATTTTATTAGCAATTTTCTGGTCTCTCTCTATTGTACTTAGTTTGATATCTACCTACTACAATGGGTCAAAGGAATCTGGGACAGAAATATGTAAACTGAATGGTGGGGCACATTCCTGTATGTGCTGAATTAGTCAGCCTTCTGGTTTATTATAATATAACTCTGAATTGTTTTGACTGTTTATGAGACTAAAAAAAAAGTTGTTATTGTTAAAAATGGTACTAATTTTGCTCAAACCAATTAGATGTTAGCCTTCAAATGTTAAATAAGATCTGATTGGTTGGGGCAAAATTAACACCATTTTTAACAATAAGAACTTTTATTTAATCTCCCTGTTTTTTTATAGCATGATTAATCTGTTTCTAATAGGAATCTGTGCATTTCAGGCTTGACGGTGGATGGACTGTTCACCCATCCAATCAAGGAGATCGACAAAGAAAAAATGAAGACCTTACAGACGAGGAAAAGGAAATAATTAACAGAGTGATAGCAAGAGCATCGAAAATGGAAGAGATGGAGCAAGAAAGAATTGGGTAATACAAACTGTCTGTCTCGTGTTAACAAATGTAAAGAGCAAAGATAAATAATTCTATGCAAAATGGAGGAATTGTTTTTATGAAAAAGTATTTCGTTTTGGTTGCGCCCCAATAACACAAAAAGATAGAAAGGAAGATAAAAGGAATTAAGATCAGTTGTTTTAAAAGTTCTTATCTACATTAATATCTGATAAAACATTTAAAAGTACCAACTAACTTTGGTAAAAATATATGAAGGTTCATTCAGGGTGTACGAGTAAAGTGCAATATGCAATAAAGGTACACCTTTAAAAATTCATTAAAGTGTACTGTGTCTTTAAATAATAATCTTAGAACACACACGGGCTACCCATATGCTAGGAGCCCTGCTTCGTTGTGTAAAAGAGAGGGTTTCAACACGTTTTGATGCTTAGCTCTGTGTGCAGCCTTCTCAAAATCTGAATGCATCTAAGCGTCTGTGGCTTCTCTTTTATACTTGTTCATTTTCGGAAGTAAACCATTTGCGTTCCAGCAAATGATGATGTTGGAATCACATCTTGCATTAAAGGGCATAATTCAGCCAAAAAATGTGTTATTTGAAAGTGTTTTTTTGATCTGGGGGACTAGAGACTCATACTCTTTATGGTGGTAGTGATGTAACGCTACATGCACCCAAAAATCGTGTCAGCACTAATCTGCTGTGGTGAAAGCCAGTGGTCTATATGAACATGTCTAAAAACATGGTTACAACATACATAGTATGTACATCCTTCCTACAACCAGTAAAACTTCCCCAAAACAAATAAAAAGAGCGGCCTACCTGTAACAAAAAGTACAACAGTAATAAAAGCACCCTATATACTCGAATACAAGTCGATCCGAGTATAAGTCAAGGTACCAATTTTTGCCTGAAAAATGTGTAAAACCTGATTGACTTGAGTCAAGGGTAGAAAATATGCACGCCTTCTGATTCTGTATTTTTTGAGGCTTTAGTTGAAATTCTGCTGTCCATTTAAAGGGCAACTAAAGCCTCAAAACAATACAGAATTAGAAGGCAAACTTTTTAACAATAGATACCATCCTCCTGATTCTGTATTGTTTTGAGGCATTAGTTGCCCTTTATGAATGGACAGTAATCCCATACAGTAACCCGCAATTCCTTGGCACTCCAGATGTTTGGAAACTACATCTGGGATTACTGCCCCTACCCCAGAGCCTCCCCAGGTCAGTGTTAACTTGGTTAGGCAGTCTTCAATCCAGCAATCCAGCGGTAACTCGCTCCGCATCCACTGCTCTGCTGCCTGATGTCACTACTCGGCGCCGGGAAGGGAGACAGGCGCTGAGTAGTGACGTCAGCCGTCAGAACAGTGGATGCGGAGCGAGCAGCAACCAGATTGAAGAGGTGAATGACCCAAGTATAAGTCGAGGTTATTCAAGCTATTTCAAAAGCCTAAAAACCTCGACTTCTACTCGAGTATATACAAATCTATAAAAATTAACTAAAAATATACCTTAAGCCCTGTATAAACTGCACATGAATAAAAGCCAGTATTGTGTAAAACATATATATTAGTAAGTGGTTACTAATATATGTTTTATCAGATATTAATATAGATAAGAGCTTTTAAAACAACTGATCTTTAATTCTTTTTATCTTTTTATGTTATTGGAGCGCAACTATAATAAAATACTTTTTACTGTTCTTTGAAGTGGAAATATATTGCTAATGAATATTTAACACTGGCGCTAGAGACTGTTTTTTCACTAATTGTTTATATGACATATTTATATTAACGCTTTATTTGGTTGATGTTCTGGTGGTTTTGGCCCCATTTATTTACTGCATAATATTTAAAGGACATGTCCATCTTTTGAAAGAAAATTTTCACACCTATTAAGGACCCTTCCAAACCCAATTTGTATACTTACCCTTACCTATGCCGCTTCTTATTTTAAAGGGTAACTGTGGTCTCTAATTCTTCCAAACAAGTTAGGGTTGTTTTGGAAAGCCTTCTGTCATATCTTCAAAATTAAATCTAAATCCCATCTCTAGCTGAAATTTTAAAATTTTCCCCAATATAATTTCTCAAAGGTTGCAGCTAGAGATGTGTTTGTTGGTAAGAATGCAGTTTTTCATTTAACCCTAACTTGTTCAGAGACCACAGTTGCCTGTTAATGACACGATTCTTTGCCATGGCTCTCTTCTCACCTCTGCAGCATCTGGATATTGGCCATCAGTGGCCAATGGCCGACATCTATGCCTGAGGTTGCCTCCTCTGCTACAGGTAAATTACACATAGCAGCAGAGGAGGCATTTACATGGTAGCGAAGGATTACGATGTGTAACTAAGGCTGTCTAATTTCACGCTCATTTTTTGCTGATGCAGTAATTATCAGGAACAAAGGGAAGAAGAAAAAAAAGCACGAGAAACGTTTAGCCCATCTCTGCTATTCAGTCGTCCGTGTTAACCAGGATAATGTAGATTTAGAAGACAGATAAAGACATGAAAATGCTGTACGAATTACTAATGACCTAAATGCTGTTAGAAGATGCCAAAGGCATTTGTCATGCTGTTCCTTTGAAATGTATGACCACAGCCTTAGATGAAATGGGATATGTGTTGACATTTATAATAAGAGATGTTGAGAGGTTTAGCTAATTATCCATAAGAATCGTCATAGTTAGAAAGTAATATAAAATCTGTTGACCATAGAATGTGACCCTGGAACAGGTCATGTGAGTCACTGGACAAAATCATTCAGGCAGAATGGATTTGAATAGCTTAAAGGGAAAATAAAGGCTATCACTAAGACTCTTTGTTAATACCCTATATGATGGGGTCTATATTCATACAATTTACAGCACATATCTATGAAAATCATAATCTCACCCTCTGTAATAGGTCTGTAATATTTCATATTATATGCATATGTGTATAATTAATAATGCACCCCTTTCTGTGTAATATAACAATATTAAGTCACAAAGTTCCATGACCGTATAGAAGCAGGATGCTGTAGGCTGTAGTATTTTTATATAGGTCATGGAACTCTGACAGTACACTGGAAAAGGTGCATTATGTAATAAATATATTATAAATCTATTGTTTTTGTTTAATTTCTTTATTAAGGGTTTGAGGTTGCCCTATAATCAAATTGTAGTCACCTATATAAGGTTTTACCCCAGATAGCAACGTCCATTGTAAAAATGTTAAATATCAGACATTAATATTTGATGTTGAATCAACAGTGTTACAATGGGATGTTGCTATCTGGGTTTATTCTGGTTATTACTTATAGTTGATCGTAGTAAATTTCATTGTTTTGAGGTAGGGTAGCCAATTAGCATGTCCCTGTAGGAAGCAATGCCTAGTGCCAGGTAGAAGCTATTCTTTTCCTACTGTCAAATAAAAGTGATATGTTTACATTATGTCTTTGTTATAGCAGGTAATTCTGGGACATGAAAGAGGGGGCAGAACAATAAAAAGCACCCATTTAACATGTTTAAACTACCATAAAAACAAAACTAAAACATTAATAAATGTCTTTTTTGGGTTTGTATGTTGTAGCACAAAAAGTCACAATCCATTCTTATCAATGCCATCATAACCAGTTCTTAGGTCAGCTGACAGTGACCGTGCCGCAGGGTTTCTACACTATATGACAGACCAAGCTGCATTGAAGAAAAGATTGCGAATTGACTTTATTAAAGCAAGAGGAGGCACTGACAGCTTGTCTCCCCAGGCAATCATTTTTTTTGCCTTACGTTCTGCCATCTTTACCTCACTGCTTGATTATCATCTATTGCACTAATACAAATGCAGATTTTAACCTTTTCATTAGAGCTGGGCTGTGTGGGTGGAATTGTGATGCACAAGTCTTATCTGCTTGACAAGCAATGAAAATTGAAATAAAATGGATTTTGTAAGCTTCCACCAAAACAGACAAAAGCAATCATTTTAAGAGAACTCAATGGAAAGTTGTTTAATTAACTTCAGGCACATTTTAAACTCAAGCAAATACAGTACGTCCATTGGACTTGATTGATGTGCAAAACTCATAAGAATTATATGAAACTGATGAGAGAAGATCCTGTAAAGGTTTAATAAAAACATGCCCAAATCCTATAAATCCTAAAGGGTTCAACACCCAGGCTTTGTTGAAATGTATTACTCTCTACTAAGGAATTAAATAAGTTAGGGAGAATATAAGGCTTAGATCTCCCCTTACTCATATGCGAATAAGGAACAGAGACTTCTGGGTAATTTCCATGATAGCTCTTTAGGAAATGCCATACCTGCCAAGAGATTTAAATTGCATTCCACAAGCTAAATGCAAAACCAGAGAGCTGGCTACAGACCTGTTTCAGTATTATTAAGCCATCATCAGTATAACATAGGCCTATGTGCAAAGATTGTACGTGTACAAGCCTTAAGCTGGGTACACACAGGACAAATCTTTGAAAAATGACAGACAGGATCTTCCTTCTTAATGTGGAACTTGTTGTAAGGACTTAGTAGTGAACACTGTTGAGCTACACTATATTGACTGTGTTGACATTTTATCATATATATATATATATATATATATATATATATATATATATATATAAAAATAAATATATATATATAAATAAATATATACAATATGCACTGAAGGGTCGCAGTCTCGCCTTGCCGGTGTCTCTGTCCGGGTGCTTCCAAAGTAAATGCAAAGCTTTGCAGGAAAGTAGCACTCCTGGGACTTAATCAATCAAAGTTTATTCAAACAACCATAACCATCAACGCGTTTCAGCCCGTCCGGGCCGTCATTTCCCCCTTTCAAAAATAACCTACAAAGAACACACCCCCCATGGTCATCAGAATACACCCTAACTAGAATGGATCGCTCACAGCGATCGCAAATCTAAAGTGCCCTAGAAAAAGTGCAAAGTGCCTGCCACTGGATTGTCCCGTGCAGTATATAAGAAACACAGGAGAACTAAAATTTAAATATACTCACAAACAGTTACAGTGTCCGGAGTGATAGATACATAAAAACAGGTTCATATAAATAGAAAACAGGATATATATATATCCCAAATGCAAACTGAAGCCAGTGCTATTATGTGCATATGGTTAAAGTGATTTCAGCATTAGAACCTACATTGGAAACTGTCACAAAGTAGCTTAAACAGTAAAAGTGCTTAAAGGGCATGTCCACCCCGAAATTAAATTTTGATATGTGGTAGGGCATGCTCCCCCAGCCCCAACCGCATTAATATAATTGTTAGAAAGTCCCCCGATTCTTACTTACCTGCCCTCTCTCCTCCGCTGCAGTGTTCAGGCCCTCTGCTTGCATGGAATTGAAAGCAGGGGGCGGGACCGGCAGCCGCGTCCGTGATTGGCTGAGAGGCAGGGAGGGCTGCACTGAGCATGCCTCAACCTTGATGAGGTTGAGGAAGTCTCAGGCACAGCATGAGTCACACACTGCTCCTACACAGCAGTTTCCTGGACTTTGGAGGGGCACAGCAGGGGAACTATTTTGAGCAGGAATGTAAGGTAAGGATTGTTTTAAACTACTTGATGTGGCCAGTAAGGGGTTAAATTTTAGTTTTGGGGGTGGACATGCCCTTTAAGACTAAGTTAAAACTGAAAATAGATTGTGCCCGGAGATATAAAGTGCTACTGTGTATCTAAAACAGCCAAATTTGAAAGTGCTCACAGTGCCAGACTTAAAAAGCTTAATAATTCTAAAAAATAATATCTTAAATATGTATATATAACGTATATATATATCTCTATATGCTATATTGTATTGTGTGTATATATATATATGTATTCAAGATACGTATATATACGTATTTCATTTTATACTCTGTGGGGAGCTTTTAACTCCTTTAACCCCCAACTCTCCTTAAACTATATTGCCAATCAGTATCCTGTGCTATCCTAACACTATAGCGACTGTAAATCTGGAACTTGCTATGGTAAATAGTAATAAGTATGAACCTATCATGTAAATCTGGATCCTGTATAGGGTCTCGGGTTGCCCAATGGTGCTGTTTAGTCTATTGTGCACATTGTGCACTATTCTCATGCTTGCACATTTATCCCACTTACAGTAGATCCTCTAGATTCTAGGTGGCAGGCAGGTGGAATAGGAAAGGGAGGGCAAGTTTATAAAGGTTCATGAATCCTGCTGCCTAAAGTGGCTTATATAATCATTCTCTATTCCAATAGTATAATAGGTAAGGATGGAAGGGCAGATGGATCACTTGCATGTTTGAGTCCTTGGGTAGGAATTGCTAAAGCATGACCATTTTTTTTTTTTTAATGTCTGTCAGGAAAATGGCTTTATCCCAGGATGTATGAAAACTAAATTTTCCAGCATTCTGTGCAGCCAGGGAATGCTGTGAGTTTTCGTTTTTAAACATGTGAAAAGTTAAATACATATGCTCTATATCATTAGGCTGTATTGCATCTGTATATATTCATTAACCAATGGACATAAAGAAGAAACTTGCTGCTAACAGAGAATGCTGGGAGTTGTACTTTTTGAACATATGAAAGGTCACAAGTTCAAAACCCCTGCTCTATCCTTTTAGGCTGTATTACATCTGGACACATGCCTTAGCTACAGGACATTAAGAAGAAACTTTCTGTAAACAGAGAATCATGGGAGTTCTAGTTTTCAAACATGTGAAAGGTCCCAAGTTCAACACCCCTGCTCTATACCATTAGGCTGTATTACATCTGGACACATGCCTTAGTTAAAGGTTATAAATGAGGTACTTTGCATGTCCCCGCCCATTTCCCTGGGAGGGAAAAATATGTGTTTATATGTTAGATTATTAGGGCAATGCTATTAAAATAACACAAGGCTGTGAGGTACCTTCTGTTATAGCTCCTTTAACCACGCCTATCCCTAACCTATAAAGCTAATCAGTATTTTGTCCTAACCCCTTAATCTGGAACTTGCTGTGGTAAATACTTATAAGTATGAACCTAGCATGTAAATCTGGATCCTGTATAGGCTCTCAGGTTGCCCAATGGTGCAATTTAGCTTAAACTGCACATTGTGGAAGGATTGCCTTGGTCTGTTCTCAGACCTGCAGGTTTATTCCATTGAGACCCTCTAGATTCTAGCTGTCAGGCAAGTGGAATAGGTAAGGGAGGGTATGAGTGTGTTTGTTCATGTATTGTGGTGGGATTGCCTTTTTCTGGACCTTCAGGCTTATATGCGCTTTGAGTCCTTTAGGAGAAAATCGCTTTACAAATGTTATTGTATTGCATTGTATTGTATCTTATATAGGCCCCCCTGGATGCTTCAGTGTGGTACCTAGGTGCAGAAAAGGAGGGCAAGTTCCAAAAGGTTTGTTACGAGGCCTGACTGCAGTGCATTGCAGATCACACATTTTACCTTCATGGTGCAGGACAAGGCTTGCACAATGCTACACCTAGTTTGTACAAAACATGTGCTATTACGATGGGGAATGGTCTACTGAATTCTTGCACATTAGCAGTCCGGGAAGGGTCCAACTGCGTAAGGAAACCATGCACTGAGCTCCGTGTAGGGGAATACTATCTATGAATTGTTACTTTATATGAATGTAGGGCTTATGACTTAGATTTTACCCATTGCACTTCCTCACTCAAGTTCTAAGTTAGAAAAAAGCTGTTATTTTAAGACTGGAATACATTACCTGTAACCTAGATAAATATAACTTGCTTCCATAGGATTTTTTTTTTTGCATACGCAGAATCTGTACATTATTAATGTGGGTATTTCCAATGCAGCAGTTATTTCTTACACATTATTCTAAGCAGATTGATGGCTACACTTTTCAAATGTATAAATATATAATTTCTAGGGCAAACAAAGAGTCTCCCAGGAGGAGTGCTTGGTGCCAAGCTTTCTGTCTCTTAAAAAAACACAGGAACATTGATATATAAATTGGTCTCTAAGAGAATTATTCATGTTTCACTATCAAGACCCTACCAAGACCCCAAATGCTTGTTACAGTATTTATACCTGATTAGGAGTCTATGATGCCTTTACTATATTGCACATCTGCACATGTTCTGGTTTCCATTTGTCCAATTACAATCTTAAAAGGAGATCCTTTAGACATCCTAAAAATTTCTATACTGCAGTTAAAGTATTGTATAATATTTATAGTCTCATCTGGTCCTCACTGGCCAATCAAGTTTTGCATAGGTGGATGATTAAATAGATGGGCTATTGTATACATGCAAAAAGTAGGTGGTATAATACTGGGCAGTGTCGTAACATATTATATCACACACACACACCCCACACCCCTTTTTCACAGTTTGTCTTCCGGGATTGCTACATGTACTTGTAGTAACTTCCTCACCTTCCTTCAATCAGTTCTCAGGCATGTTCACCATGCTTTACACATGTTGAGGATCTCTCCTTAGTTATTTAGACTTATTTAAAGAGGAAGTTCAGTCCAAATATATGTAATTTTCAGAAAAAAGAGCAGTATTTTTTCATCCCAATGACCTTAATCTGCCAATTCAGCATTCAGCATAAATGCAACCGAAATACTGACTTCCTGTTTGCAGGACCCCTAGTAGAGACCGTTATGGTCTTGTCCTTGACCCAGCGCCTGGGTTGATTCAGATTCTCAGTAGAGATCTGAGCATGTTTGACCCATACAACAGCCAATCAGTAAAAGTAACTGTTTGGAACATGGCATTGATAGTGCAAAGGTTAACTCCACTTAAAACAATACCCTACCCCCACCAGATTACCAAACCCCATAAAAGAGACATGACACCAGACTTGGAACAAAAGGCCACAGCATATTTATTATTCTTTATACAATAAGCTTAAAGTGCATCATAAACATTAGAACATTAAACATTTACCTTGTAAACATGAACATTTTAAACCTTATTTGCAACCTACAACATTCTGGTCCATAGAGGCCTGCAACCTTGCCTATAATCCATTAACCCATTAGCCGCTCCAACACCAGCTTAATGGGTTCCACCCTGTAACCAAAACTCGCCTCTCCCAGTGGCTCTCCCAGAGGCCCAATTGCAAGGTTAAAACATAATGCAAGTGCATAACAATTCTCTTCACCTATCTCCAAACCTGTGCCCCCTTAGTCCTCTATGGGCCACCACCACCACCCGCTGTGACAACTAACTATCCTTAAAATACTAATAATAAGGGAGGGAAGATGGGGCTCTTTAACCTAAAAAGACTGGCACTGTGTTCCTAACTACAGTCCCTATACACTCTCTGCTCCACCCTATCCTGAACTCCTGACCTTGATTTAGCCCATTCCCCTATGTTTCTCATACACACTAACAATTCTGATTTTAACTCCGTTTAACATCTCACATCCCTGCCATGTCTTACACTCCTAATAATCCTTCCAGATCTTTCCAAGGATGTGGTGCATCCTGGTAAGAAGAAGGACCCTGAAATGGCAGCTCACTAATGTCAACAACAGGGAACAGCAAAGGGTATGGAGATGGGAGAGAATATGTAGAATAGCTAAGAAGGCATTACACAAACTAACAATTTAACAAATATTGATCATTTCCACTGACCTGTCCCTTTAATTTTAACTAATAATGTCTGTTTGATGCTGTTTGTGTAAATGAAAATGTTTTTGACAGACGCCACTAACACTAACAATTTATAAACCGAGAAAATTACTGTCCATACAGTTCAAACAGTACCTTCTAAACCACATGATGAGGGTCAATAAGTGCACCTTGCTTTGTTCGTCATCAGTGTTATTACCAATAGAAAACAATGCTTATAGGCCTGTTAACCCCATTTCTAACTTATCCTGCCCTCCGACTGACCTCGTGCTTGATATGACAATCAGTAATCTGACATATGTAAGTAGATAATTACGTAACACTTACATAATTATGTAAGTGTTGATATTACACCAGATTGATTGTATGATGCATAGAAATTTGGGCAGCACGATGGCTCAGTGGTTAGCACTCATGCCTTGCAGGCTGAGTTCGAATCCACCCCGGGACACATCTGCAAGGAGTTTGTATGTTCTCCCGTGTTAGGAAATATTTTTTAATTGTTTGAACATGCCCTTAAATCACAAATAGTGTTTTTCTTTCTATGGAACAGAACTGATGTGGTGTTGGAAAAGCAGTAAGTTTTCTATATACATTGAAACTGGGTTGTTTCAATGTAATTAAACAGTTAAATAAATCTTGTAGTTTATTCAAATCCATTAGTTATTCTTGGCATTCCGTTTCTGTACAACATAAATATTTAAAGAAAATCTGGTGTGTGAATTTTTTTCATTTCTTGCTACTTGCTAGAGATTTTCCTCTGTGTAACATGAGTTTAATGAACACTTCATTGATATTCCAGATATTCACTGGAACATGCTCAAAATAGTCCAGGGTTTTGAGAGATGAAAAAGATAGATTTGTAGATATGTAAATCAGAAGGTATTTATGTACAGATGTTCCTGATGTAGAACTCAAGCTTTACTGAGTATTTTGTTTCAAAAGTTTTGAATACAGAGACTAGTAATATGTAATATATAAAAGTAAATATATAAGTATATAAAAGTAAGTAGCTTAACTTGATGTGTGGGACATATACACTTTTATTAAACCTTGGCTTCTAGTCTTTCTGTGCCCCTTGCTGACAAGCGTACTCCTTGTTTTATGTGCCAGATACTGTCTGAAGGGTATGACAAATACAGAACATGTTCTTATATTTTGATGATCTGAAAGTTAAAAGGATTAATTACTAGTACACTGTAAATGTATTTATAAATATCCCCAAATCATATACAATTATAGTATTTCTAAGAATCTGATCAATATAATATTATAAGCTATGTGGTGTTTACAGATTGATAGTGTTGAAAAAAAATATTGAAAATATATTCCATTTCCAGTTCACATATGAGGATTTTCAGTAATTTATTTCACCATCTTAGCTATCTGCTTTCTTCTAGGTGTAGGTTTCTAGCTGTCTGAATAAAATGTGTCAGGATCAATGTTGCTTATCTGAAAGTCTGGTTGGTATTGTTTGACAACTCTGTATTCTGGTGTGATAAGAAGCTGTGAATTCATAATGTCTTAAATAACAGTGTAGAATTAATAATGTGTAGTCACTAAATTGACTCAAAAGTTCTATCAGCATTTTTAATTGATATGTGTGTGGGTGTTTTTATGTTTATAGTAATGGAAGAGCATATTGTGTAATTCAGTAGCCTACAAAGACAACAGCATATGTATGTTTACGAACAGTAATGTTTGGAAAGTTTTATTAAAAGTAAAAGTATTAAATGGTGGTTGGGGGTGGGCAACCTTAAGGATCATTATATTAAAAGTTAGTTTTTTAGGTGGAAATGGCCTTTAAGTTTACTCACCTTTGAAAGCAGAAAAGGTCTAAAAACAAATTAATTTCAGATAATAATTATGACCTATAGCTATTAACTATTATTAAGCTATATGTTAACAGCAAAAAAACCTAAAACATCTTATTATGGATGCTGGTGCCAAATGAAGTCTGAATGGTGATACCAGCAGCAAGTGTTAAAGATTAAAAAGAAGAGGAAGAGCTGTACTAAAAACTACGTACATTATAGCAATATTAACATTACAAAATATAGCATTTGGCAGGGTGATTTAATCCACAATCGAAACCCTGCTATGTTCTAATCATGGGTGAATATATGGGTCCATGCAATAGAAAAGTTCTATTGGCCTTACCAAGGTTGGGATACTTCCTTAAAATTTCCAAAACACTATACCATACCAATATACTTCAGTTTCATTGTTGGAGTATTTCGGAAGCCTAGCTACGGGGCTTTGTTGCACCAAGACCACAGACCAGCAGTGGTGAGTACGCTACTTCAGTTAACAGTTGTTCAAGGTAAGGAGACCTGTTTTACCTGTTTAGAAAAAAAAAACTTTTGACACGGAGCAACTATGGTCGGGGGCTATTTCACCAGCCCTCCTTTTGGTTAAGTGAGTTCCTATGGAGACCTTTTTCTGTTTATTTATTAAAGGATAAGTACACTGTAAAATCAAGTTATGTTCATTTGGATGCTGAAGCTTTAAAAATATTGTTGCCATATTTTTTTTTTTTTTTTCCATCTCATATGAACAGGAAACTGACCTTTCGGAGGATCAGACAGGAAATCTAGACAGGGGTTTTCCGTTGAAACAGCCGCAACCCCTTGTGATCACGACGGATGCCTCAGCAACAGGTTGGGGGGCTCTTCTTCAGGGCTCGGTAGCCCAGGGTCATTGGAAAGCAAGGGCGAATCCTCAAACCTTCTAGAATTAGGGCAGTATTTTATGGCCCTAATGAGTTTTCAAGACTCAGTCAGGGGACAGCAAGTGTTGATAAAGAGCGACAATACCACCACGGTTACGTACATCCGCAAGCAAGGAGGAACAAAGAGCAAAACTCTTTTCGAAGAGGTCAGAAAGATTTGCGAATGGTCAGAACACAACCTCCAGTATCTACACTGTTCATGTTCCGAGAAAGGACAATCTGAGGCAACTACCTCAGTCGCCAAGAGATTCGGCCAGGGGATAGGTTTGAATCCCCAGGTCTTCGGAGAGTTAGTACTCAAGTGGGGGCAGCCAGTATTAGACCTCATGGCAACAAACAACAACCGAAAGTGTCAAAACTTCTTCAGCCGGTTACCATGTCAGGGAGCAACGGCAATAGACGCTCTGCAACAGGACTGGAGCAGGGGTCTTTGTACATTTTTCCACCTATTCCCCTAATATGAGGGTTCTGCAGAGAATAAAGCGCACAGAGCAGAAGTAATAGCAATCATACCAAATTGCCGAGAGGCCATGGTACCCCTCTTCTTGGCAATGGCAACCGAGCCTCCCATGGATCTAGGCAAAATTCCCCACCTACTGACCCAGGGTCCGATAGTCTGTCAAGACATCAGCAAATTGAGACTAGCGGCCTGGAGGTTGAAGGCAGAGATGAGTCATCAGGATTTCAGATAACATGGTGGAATTTTTGCTAAAGTCAAGAAAAATGTCAACTTCAAATAAATACTATAAGACATGAGAATCTTTGCAGAGTACGCCATTGAGAAGAATTTCGTACCACTGCAGGCCTCATCGAAGAATATGGTAGAGTTCTTGTTCCTTGGTTTGAAAAACAATTAAGTATAAATACTCTCAGGGTCCCAAGTGTCTGCTTTGTCAGCAATATCAGGAAAGAATTGGGCGGCAGATTCCCTTATCCAAAGATTTTTTGTTAAAAACCATCTTTCCAGTTCTTATCTAAAGTCATATCAGAGTTCCATCTAGACTTGGAAGTCGTCCTACCTTCATTTTTTTTCCGAATCCAAAGTCGGAGGAAGAAAAGAAATGGCATTGCTTGGATTTAGTACGAGCTCTAAAAGTATACATAGAAAGAACAAGTCTTTCAGAAGGACTGACCACCTGTTCGTGGTACCAGGGGCTATCGAAAAGGTTATGCTCCTATTAAGAAACCATAAGTGGATGGATAGTCTCGTGCATTTCAAATCCATCAAACCAGAGGCATAAAGATCCGGAGGGATTAAAGCGCACTCTACCAGAGCGATAGCGTGTTCCTGGCGGCCGAGGCAAGGCGCCTAAAGAATTAATTTGCAAAACGGCAAAGTGGTCGTCGATGAAGATGTTTGTCCGTCATTATAAATTGGACGTGGTGGCGGAGGAGGAGATAAAGTTCGGACGTAAAGTCCTTCAGACTGTATTTTTAGGGTCTGAATAAAAAATGGTGTGTTTAAAGGGCATGTCCACCCCCAAAACTATAATCCCCCCACTACTGGCCCCACCATAAGTGTAGTTTTTAATCCTTACCTCACATCCCGCTCCATAGGGTTCTCCTGTAAACCCCCCCCCCCCAAAGTCCCAAACTAACCACCAGGAGGATAGCAGGCTCTGCCTGCTATCTTGCCTCCGGTAGATATATCCCATGCGCACTGCAGCCTTCTCCCTCCCCCTCCTCTCCCTCCCTTTCTACTATCCCTCCCCCTACGCAAAACCCCTTAATATGCTGCTCAACCCATGTCCCCCCAGCCCCAACCGCATATTTTTTTTTTCAAAAAGCTCCCCAAACTCTTACCTCTCCGCTTTCCTCCTCCGCTGCACTGAATGACCGGCAGCCGTGTCCGTGATTGGCTGCCGCTCAGCCAATCCCACGCGACTGCCGGTCCCGCCCCTCTGCTTGCATTCTCGCAAGCAGAGGCCGGCAGTGTGGCGGAGGAACGAGGAGGTAAGTAAGAGTTTGGGGGCTTTCTGAAAAATATTTATGCGGTTGGGGCTGGGGGACATGGGGGAGCAGCATATTAAAAATCAATTTTAGGGGTGGACATACCCTTTAAGCATATTTTGGTTGCCCGCCCATTATTGTAGCTTTGGTATATCCCATTTTGGGGACTCTGCTGCCATGGTGACCTGGGGAAAACAGGAAATCAAATCATACTCACCGAGATTTCTGTTTCCCAGTCACGTTCATGGCAGCAGTCACCAAATGCCCTTCCCCTTGTTGATGAATATTTGTAGAGAACAGCATGTAGCTGAAAAGAACAAGTTATGTGTGGGGGGAGGGTACTTATACCTAGTCTTTTAACTTCCTGTCCAGGGAACTTTGGGGTTAACCCATTTTGGTCACTGCTGCCATGAACGTGACTGGGAAACAGAAATCTCGGTGAGTATATTTGATTTCCTGTTTTCCCTGCAATTAAAAAGACACTGATGCATTTCCTGTTCATGAGTCAATGAAGCAAATAATAAATAAGAATGGAAGAAAGTAGAAAAAAGGCCTGAATTGGTACTAGGTTTGTGAGAAGTACCCATTTGATGAGCAGACGCATTGAAATTGGGATCATCTTCAAGAGTAGACTCTCCGGTGGTTCGTCTGTCTAGAAGGACTACTTTACCGTTGAGGGACGCTGCGAATTCCAATGGATACGCATCGAGTTTAATTTAAAAAAATCATATGTTACGGCAGTGCAACGTGTAACCTCTATGGCGTTAACATCAGTCTCTAGGGCCATGAGAATATGGCTGGCAAACTTGCAGAAGCAATGATAATAAGGTTAAAATGTCAAGCTCGACGAATGATTGAGGAATGCAGAATGGCGGCTAATTTATTTCAGAGGCTTCCACGGATCTGGTGAGGCTATCGCTAGATCTATGGCTTATCTGTGCTTCAAGCGGGCCTTATGGTTGAGAATTGGGTCGCATATACCCCTTCCAAGTTTCACTTTGTCAGTTACCTTTTGAAGGTGGTATGCTTACCCTGGTTAACAGAAATCTCTGAAGAGATCTCATATGCCACCTGGACCATTTGACTAAGAAGACTGTTGCCGCCATCAGTCCCAAAATCTGCATAATTGATTGCACGGTTACCTGTACCTGCTGTCTTACGAATGGTAACTTCACTTCGTTCAAACTGGTACGGAACAGGGCTCCCAGGTATACTATCTCTTGCACGGGAAGAAGATTGCTTTTTTCCACATTGATTATCCATCCGTGATCCTGAAGTATCTGCATCACCATCTGGGTTTGCTCGGCTGCCTTCTGACTTGACTCGGCCACGATCAGAATATCGTCCAAATAGTGATATATTTGAACACCCCTTTTTCGGATCTCCGCCACCAGAGCTACCAGAACCTTCGTGAATACTCTCGGTGACTGGGAAAGACCAAAAGGCAGGCTTGCGAACTGAAAATGTTCCCCTTCGATGGAGAACCTCAGAAATTTTCTGTAGTCTGGGTGAATTGGAACATGTAGATAGGCGTCCTTCAAATCGATGCTCACCAGCCAAGCATTGGGAAATACCGCCTGAATGATTGAGGCTAATGACTCCATTTTGAATTTCTGGTTCTTGACGAATCTGTTCAGAACTCTTAGGTCTAGCACAGGCCTCATATCCCCTGAGGCTTTTTTTACTAGGAACAGTTTCGAATAGAAACCCTTTGCCTTTCCGGCAGAGGCACCGGCTCGATTGCCTCCTTTGCTTGCAATGGCAGATGTAATTTCTCATTACCTCCATCCCTTCCTGGGTGGCTGGCCTCATAAACGAAAGAAATTTGTCTTTTTTTGGTAACTCCTGGAACTGAATCTTGTATCCCTGCTGTATAATCGTCAGCACCCAGGAGTCCGATATGCTTGTGGCCCAGACATCGGAGAAGAACCTCAACCTTCCTCCTACTTTCTCCAACCGGGCCGGCGTCTCCCTATTGTTGGGAGGACTGGGCTGCAGGAAAGGTGCTTTTTCGCTGCGTAACTGCTGATTGTCTTCCAGTTTTCCAGCCGGCTGATCTATTAGTCTCCTTTCCGGGCCTATAAAATTTTGAATCTCGAAAGGACTTATCCCTATTGAACGTTGGTTCGAATCTAGGTTTTTTATTTCTGCGTTCTTGAGGAAGAAACGTGCTCTTACCACCAGAGGCTTTACTGATAATAGGGTCTAGTCTTTGCCCAAACAACATTTCTCCTTCAAAGGGTAACATGCATAAATTTGTTTTTGACGTGTTATCTGCCAGCCATGATCTTAGCCACAATGCTCTGCGTGCTGATACTGATAATGCCATAGACCTGGCTGACAGTCGGACCATGTCCACTGACGCCTCTGCAAAAAAAATCGGTTGCAATTTTCATCTCTGCTAACATCTCCACAAGTTTAGGGCGTTTTACATTTGCACTTATTGCTTCCTCCATTTTCTGGATCCAGAGCTTCATAGCTCTGGAAACTGACGTCATGGCCATGGCTGGTCTACAAGAAGCGCCAGCTGCTCCATAGGCTTTCCTTAAGGAAAACTCCATTCTTCTATCTTCTATCATAGGGTCCTTAAACCCTGCTGCATCCTCAACTGGAAGGGTAGTTCTTCGGGCCAAACGAGAAACAGCTGCATCTACTCTGGGAGGATAATCCCAATTTCTCGCTTCTTCCTCCAAGAAGGGATATTTCTTTAGAAATTTTCCCGTCAGCATAAATTTTTTGTCAGTTTTCTTCCACTCTGAATCCATGGTTTCCTTCATGGAAAAATGTAATGGGAAAGTCGCTGACTTTTTCTTAATGGATGGAAACAATTTATCCGCTGTTGACGATTTCGGGGTTTCCACTGACAAAGAAAGAGAGTTTCTCACTGCCTTAATCAAGGGCTCAATTATTGAAACATCAAAGTTTGTTTCTATTTCTACTTCTTCCTCCTCAAAGAGAAAGGATTGTTCCTTGGATCTTTCTTCCTCTGAACACTCCCAGTCTGATTCTACAGACCTGGTTTCCTGATATCTTGTTCTTTTCTTAGACTCTGAACCTTCCATGCCTTTTGCAACTGCTTGTTGGATGCACTTCATTAGCATGTCAAAAGACTTCTGACATGGATGGAATAGCTGACACATCCTCTATTTCCACAGCCTTGACCGTTTCTGTTTGCGTCTTAGGGGAGGCTTGAGATGAGAGGCTGAAAAAGAAATTTATTGGTATCAGCCACTATTTAGCAAAAAGTTCCCACTCTTTTATATACTCACCCCAGCTCACCTAGATCCCTTTGGGTGACCTCTGGCAGCGCTACCAGCTTCCATGCTGGAGGACATAAGCCAAGCTGCAAAGCAAAATATATACCATCAGAGACTTGCTTAGGTAAACACACTACCTGAAAGCAAGAGACTCACCTTCCACAGGCAGACAACCTTTTTACAGCAAAAGTGGCCAAATACTGATCCCTGGTACAAAAACCGGTGCAGCTGGACAACAGCAAACAGAGCCGGAAAGATTCGCGCCCGAACCTGCTTTAAAATAGAAGCTCCGCCCCTTGCAGGACAAACCGGCCAATCGCGCGACAGAAGCAAAGAGGAGCAGGCAACCCACGAGATCTGGTGCGCCAGAAGTGACATCAGCGCGCCGGAACCTCCACCATCTTGGATGGGGACAGCGTACCTAAGGCACGGAACGGCCCCACTGCCCGGTCACCACGGGCTTTTACCTTCCCCACAGGCACTCTAGACAGAGACGACACGGGGGAGCATCCGGACCTAGGAAGAGTGGGAGACCTGGTCCGGGAAACAATAAGCCGCGCTGGCCGGTGAGCTGTACAGATGAACCTCCTAACGCGTCCATGGGCAGGAAAAAAAAAAGACAAGGCATGTGTGGGGGGAGGGTACTTTTATACCTTAGTCTTTTTAACTTCCTGTCCAGGGAACTTTGGGGTTAAACCCATTTTGGGGACTCTGCTGCCATGGTGACCTGGGGAAAAAATTTATCAGCTGAAGCTGATATCGTACGCTCATTAGATAATAATAAAGTATCCCTAAGAGCCTTAATAAGAGGATCTATGATAGAGACATCAAAAATATTTCCTTGATCCTCAGACTCCTCATCATCTGATACTTCCCCGAAAGATATACTTAAAAGGGATGATTTTTCATCATCTGAATCTTCTGTCTCAGAAATGTCCAGATGCTTAGATTTTGACTTTCTTTTTTGACTTTTAGACTCTAACATAGTTTGAGACACTGTGTCTTTAATGAGACTAAGGAGTGAGTCCATAGAAATTTTTTCAGGCAATGCTAGTTGAACATCCGATTTGCCTGCTTGCTCTTGAACAACTTAATCCTCTTCAACCTTTTTAGGTGACTTTTCAGAGGTTGAGGCACTATAATAAAACACAAAGAGAAAGAAAGAATTTTCTCAGAGTCTATTTACCTCAATATCCTTCTCTTTTAGCACAACTTACCTGAGGCTTACCTAATTTTTTTATGTCGGTGACCTTTGCTCACTGACTCCCCTTCCATCATGGATGGAGTCTACACAAAGAACAAAGCATAATAAATACTCTGATCTAGCCAAAAACAGTCTGCATACTGCAATTAAAGATACTTACAGAAATAGCAACTGTACAAGCTTGGCAGCAACAGGCAGAAACCCAGCAAAGAAGTCTGTAGAAAAAAACAGACTTGAAACACCATGGAGGAAAGCTTATACCTAGAATCTGCATGCAAACAGCAAACACATACCCAGTGGCGTCTGATGTCACTTCCGGTTTTCGCGAATCTGGAAGTCCCTGTAGCGTGCAATCCTTTATACCAGATTGAAAGGGTGCACAGACCTAGGAAACAAAAAACGCACGAAAAACAGCGCTCTGGAACGCGCAATAGGCCGGGAAATACAACCAATTTTGCCGCAACGTCACATCCGGTCTGGAAACCGGAAGTTTCCGGTTTTTCAACATAGAAGGAGCATAACAAAAAGCTGTAACTCCTAAAGCCTGGTGTCAGGAAAGTGTGTACTGACTTGGCAAGAAGGGGTTAACTATTGGTATTAGTTCTTGCAGAGGACCAATAAAAATACCATTCCACCCTGGAACAGTCCTATTGTTTATGTTACGATTAGTGAAGCATGGAACCAGATCTCCTTTTCCAAACAATGTGGGGCCGAACCGTGCATCTGGAATTCTCTTCAGCTAGGGGTCTGGTGGGTATACTAAGAGGTCATTTTAAGGACAGTCATACATGTAAAATAAATGTATTTCTTCATTGGAATGTGTAAGACAGAAACCAATATTACATCTGTGAATGGGAAAGTATGCCCATTAATATGATACCCAACATGGAGCCCTTATTCCCTTGCCAAGGCGAGTTATTAATATCTTGGGAAAAATGGATAACACACAGGTCATGTTTGGTATTGGAGGAATTGATAATTAATACTGGAGAGGAATATGTGGTCAATATCCCAGTACAATGTACATATCTACATTTATATGGAATCTGCCTAACTGAGGGGGAATGAGTGCTTTTGGCTAGTCGTAAATCTAGACATTCTTAGACACTCCCACCTCATGCATACCAGGAGATGGGAGTGGTTCATCAAATGGTTTAAAAAACCTTGTAGCCCCTATAAACTTTGTTCATACTGAGGGGACATGCTAAAACCGTGTGTATGGACCCAATGTTTCTTCCTGCCCCAGGATACAGGACTTCTTCTAGTGAGTAGGGTCTGTGAATATTTTTATCCTTTTTATTTTCTATAACTGTTGTACTTATTGTATGTCATTTTTATTATAACACCATTTTATTTTATTTTTGTATTATATGCACTGTCCACCTTTTGGAATATTAAATCTAAAATTTAATAAGTTTTGTCTTTGATGCTCTAAAAGAACTCAGTTAGCCTCTGATAAGTTTATATGTGTTTGAATGGAGTGTGCAGTGTAAATGCTAATTAACTCTGTGACTGCTTGTGAAGGACTGATGCTAATTAACCAGTTAGTTGCTGGAGTGAATGGTGTAGTGTTAACCATTTAGCTGCCAGGACAGGGGTGTGCATAGTCAGCGAGAGTCAAGAGTGTTTTTGGGGCGTCTTTAAGGCCGTAACTTAAAGTGGTGGCAGCAAATACCGATTAATTAGTCAGATCACATGCCCAGCAAACTGGCGTTCGTGACACCTGGTCACAAGGCTCTCTCCCCAGGAGAGAGAGGACAGAGAACTCCCATTGGAAATGCCACAATGGCAGGTAAGCCCACTGCATGAAATTAAGTCCTTCCCAATCCAGCAGGAAATGCACAAAGACGAAAGGGGCAGAGTATGGGAGGGTTTTTATTTGGTGCGCTTCCTGTCAATTCCAGTTGGGACCTCCCAGTTGGTGAATAGCTGCCAATGGAGCGACAGAGAAATATATTTATACAATATAAAGGATATAATGGTATTTGAGGTTGAATAAAGACATATGTCCTTCCAGTTCAACCTACTTGGCAATACCCACACTTCCTGCCAAACTGTTGATCCAGAGGAAGGCGAAACCCCCCCCCCACACCAGAATTATGAAGGTGAAAAAAAAATCCTTCCTGACTCCAAGTGGCAATCAGAAAATATCCCTAGATCAACTTTAGGTATCAATACCAGTAAGCTCCAACATTCCTTGTTTTCAGAAACTTATCCAGCTTTCTTTTGAAACTATCCAATTAACCTGCCATCACAACCTACAATTGAAGTTTTACCTTTCTCACAGTGAAACACCCTTCCCAAACTTGAAGACTAAATTTCTTTTCTTCAAGTCTTAAAGGATGTCTGTGTGTCCTCTGACATGTTCTTTTGGTTAACAATGCCCAAGACAGTTTAATGTATGGCCCATTAATGTATTTATACACGGTAATCAAATCCCTGCACAAGGGCCTTTTCTCTTGTGTACATAATTGTAACTAATCCAAACTGTCTTTATAGTCAAGCTCCCCCATTCCCGTATTATTTAAGTTGCCCTTCTCTGAACCCTTTCCATTTCCAAGATGTCATTTTTGTGTACAGGATTCCAAAATTGCACAGCATATTGCAAATGAAGCCTTAGCAATGCTTTGTAAAGAGGGAAAATAACATTTATCTCCATTGAATCCATACCTCTCTTTATACAAGATAATATCTTGCTGCCTCTACCTGTTGCTGCCTGGCACTGCTTGTGACCTTTAAGTTTGTTTTCCACCAAAACTCCAAGATACTTTTTTAACAGATTCACTTAACACAGAGACAATTATAGTATAAACAGCACAAGGATTTTTAAGTCCAAATGTATCACTTAACATTTATCAATGTTGAATCTTATCTGCCACTTAGCAGCTCAATATAACAATCTATTTAGATCCACCTGCAACAATTGCACATCCTCTATAAATTTTTTAATGGTCGACAAAATTTTGTGTCGTCAGCAAACACAGAAACCTTGCTGACAATTCCGACTTTCATGTCATAAATAAATAGATTATATAGAAGTGGCCCCAACACAGAACCCTGTGGCACCCCACTTAGAACCTTAGTCCATATTGATGAAGCCCTGTTAACAACTACTTTCTGCATCCTATCCATTAACCAACTTTCTATCCATGTACAAATGTACCAACCAAGCCCAACAGACCTTAGCATATACATTAGTTGCCTATGAGGGATTGTATCAAAAGCCTTAGCAAAATCCAAGTAAACTATATCTACTTCTATGCCAGAATCTAAATTCCTACTCACTTTCTCATAAAAGCTAAGCAAGTTATTTTTACAAGATCTATTCCTCCTAAATACATGTTGATTATTTCTTATAAGGTCAATCTTTGAAACATATTCTAAAATATGTTTCCAGTGTCTTCCCCACCACTGAAGTTAAACAGGCCTGTAATTACCCGGCTGTAAATGACTACCCTTTTTGAATATTGGAATTACATCAGCGTTTTTCCAATCCAGAGGCACACTTCCGCACATGAGGGAATCTGCAACACACTCCCCAAACTGCAACACACTCCCATGAAGCTGACTCACTTCCTCTCTGCTAGCATTTGGCGGCTTATAGCAGACACCAAACATGGCATTACCCACTTTCCTGTTGCCTAATTCCACCCATATTACCTCCACTTTAACATCCATATCGCCAGTTATTTCATCTTTTAAATTTGGCTTCAATTGTTTTTTAACATAAACACATACTCCTCCCCCTTTCCTTTTTTCTCTGTCCTGCCTAAACAAGGCGTATCCTAAATTTACAGCCCAGTCGTGAGAACTGTTCAACCACGTTTTTGCTAAACCTATTACATCATACTTTTCATCAACGTCATAATTTCCAATTCACCCATTTTATCAGCCAGGCTTCTCGCATTTGCAAACATATTTTAGATTATGATCCTTTTACACCTTTATTGCTACTATATACTTTATGCTCTCAGTACCTGGATCTTCTATAGTGTATACAGAGGGGGAAAAATTGTTCAAGACATTTGCTATATCGCTATCCTCGTAACTAACTTATCTAACATTAATTAATGGTGCCACATTTTCAGTCCTCATCTTCTTACTATTAATATACTTAAAAAATGTTTAGGGTTAGTGATACTTTGTTCAGCTATCCTAACTTCATCATTAAAGGATATGTACACTGGGAAATTTGTTGTTGTTTTTTTTAATTGCCCATTACTTGAAACTATATTAAACCAATTATCACTGTACCATTTTTTTTGTTGATCTGTCTCCTACTTCTTTAGATATCCAATCAGAAACATCTAACATTTCAGCTGTCAATCAAGTGCCTTAGTATCTTAAACTTCTTTTATATATGGTGAAAGTTGGTACCTGAACTGCATGGTGGAAAATTCCCTCTCCCACTGCTGCCACATAGGGATTACTGAGCATGCTTGCACGCAAAGAAAGTCAGAGGGCTGGGGGACTGAGCTTAAGCAAATCAAGTACTGGATTAAAGTCATGTAGCAACACAAACACATCAGAATAACTGCTGATTACATGTATTCATTTATAGATTGAAATGAGGCAGTCATTTTTTTAGTACAATTTTATTTTAGTACAATTCCTTTAAATTTTAGCTAGTTTAATTACTTTCTTACAATCCTTGTTACAGATTTTATAATCCTTAAGGGCACAGCCACACTGCACCGCAAACACGATGGCACACGCAATCGCATGCGTTGCCACGATTGCAGTGTTAGGAAAAAACGCATGCGCAATCGAATTTGCAAAACAGCGGGACAGTGTGGCCTAGCCCTAAAGGCCCTTTCCATTCCCTCTGACTTAAAGGTTTTAAATGCCTTTTTATTATTATTATGGATTTATATAGCGCCAACATCTTCTTTACAATTACATAGTCATACATTACATACAGGGTAATACATGTTATACAAAGTCATACATATTACATACACAGGTAATACATAATATAAGTAAACAGTGTGATGAGTTTCTTACAGCAATACCGTAATACAATAGGAGAGAGAACCCTGCCCAAAGAGCTTACAGTCTAGAGGAAACGGGGGTGAACCTTTTTCTTCCTTTCCATTTCCCTCTTTACATCAGTATTAAGCCACATGGGTGCAGCCTTATTTTTTTTAAAAATTTATTTCCCCAGGGTATAAATTTATATGTGAAATGGCTTAAAATCTCCTTAAACGGGAACTGTGGTCCAAAAATTACTTTAGGTAAATTGCTAAGAATTGCTCTTCTAAGAATTTTTGCGATTTATTTTCATCGTTTTGCATAGTTTTGAAGATATTTAAATTTTTGTGGTGATATGGCAGCAGCATCACCAGGTCCCCTGCACTTCCTGCTCTGAAACCATGTCTGTGGATGACAGTCAATCTGCCTTTTGTCTCCTCTTCCCCCTGCAGCCCCACCCCTTTTGCAAGCCCCCCTGGTCCCTCCCACTCATGGACCCCATGGCCCCTTCCCTTACAGCCCATGTGGACCCACCCACTCACGGGTGCCTTAGCCCTGCCCACTCATCGGTGCTGTATCCCCACCCACTCACGGGTGCTGTGGGACACTCAGACAAACCCCCCTACAGAAAACTGTGAAAACAGCCTTTTCAGGCAGAGAGAGAGACCTGAAAAGCCATTTTCACATAGTGGGAGAGTAGGGCTGTAGATTCCCTTACCTTCTCTGTGGGGATCTTCACACAGCAGGGAGGGGAAGAGACTTCCTGTCTCCTTTCCTGTCACTGAAGTCTGAGGCTGTGCTCAGCCTCCCACCCATTAACTTTCTGGTCGGTAATTTCTTTATATCTTGGGCTGTGGAGCACGTAGAGAGGTGGTTGATAGCTCATTTTAAAAGGTAGGAAACTGGCATTTCATTTAACTTGTTTGGAGACCACAGTTCCCAAACAGTTAACATCAGTTCAGTACTTAAAATTTGCTTTCCTGAAATTAAGCCCAGTGCACTTTTCCTTCTGATAACATACGCTAAACAACACTATTTTATGGTCACTATTCACTAAGCCTCCAGTTACCTTTATATCTATAATACGCTCCATGATGTTACATATTATAAGTTCCAACAGAGCTCCTTTTCTAGTAGGAACTTCAACCACCTGTGAGAGAAAATTATCATGCAGCAAATTCAGAAACCCATCACCCTTTTCTGTGTTGACAGTTCCACTACGCCAATCAATGTCAAGGTAAACAACCTAAACTTGCAGCCCTTGCCATCTGCATATGAAGCAGACTCACTTTCTCCCTGCTAGCATTTGGTGGCTTGTAGCGGACATCAACAATGATATTACCCCCCTTCCTATTGCCTCCGCTTTAACACCCATATCGCCTGTTATCTCTTCTTTTAAATTTAGCTTCAAATCTTTTAACATAAACACACGTTTAACATAAACACATACTCCTCCTCCTTTCCTATTTTCTCTATCCTTTCTAAACAAGGAGTATCCTTCTAAATTTACAGCCCAGTAATGAGAATTGTTCAACCATGTTTCTGCTATACCTATTACATCATACTTTTCAGTCAACACCATTATCTCCAATTTTCCCATTTTGTCAGTTGCAAACATACATTTTAGATTATGATCCAGTTATTTATTTTTACTCTTTAATACACATGCCTCCCTAACTCTGTCCTAGCCCCACCCTTCTCCAACCCTCCACTGGCCAATCTACACACTCCTTACCCCCTGTGCTATCTATCCCAGTGAGACTGATATTACCCTGCCCCCCAAACCTAGTTTAAAATCTCCAACACCCTAGCCATCTTTCCCCCCAAAACAGCTGCACCATCATCAGTAACGTGCAATCCATCACTACTAAAGAACCTGTAGCTGACAGAAAATTCCAGTTCTCTAAAAACCCAAACCCTTCCTCCATACACCAACCTCTTTGCCATGCAATAATACTACTAAGTTCCCGCTGTCTCCCTAGCCTTGCTTGTGGCTGTGGTAGTATTTCCGAAAACACTACCCTGGAGGTCCTTGCCTTTAACTTGGCCCCTAGCTCTCGGAAATCATTTTTAAAGGACCTATCCTCCTCCTCTAGCATTGTCATTGGCACCGTGAAATAAAACTGCAGCGCCACACCCAGCCCCACCCAATAATCTGTCTACATGATCCACCACACGCCGAACCCTAGCTCAAGGCAGGCAACACACAGTTCGGCATGTAGGATCTTGGCGACAGATGACCCTATCCACCTTTCTAATAATAGAGTCCCCTACCACAACCACCTGCCTAGCTTTCCTGACCCTAAGTTCTTCCCTGTGTGCTTAAGGGATTAGCCCGCTCCATACATGCCAATTCTGAGCTGTCATACTCCACTTCATGACCTAAGTTCGCAAATCTGTTGGGACGGCCAAGCTGGGAAGAAGAAACTTTTACCTTGTGTCCCCCGCGTTCTCTAGTAACTCTCACAAAACAACCTTGCCCTCAACCTTCCCCACTCCTTTTCCTCCACCACCACCCTCTATATTGGCCCCAGCCAGTGCCTCCTGTCCCCCCAGTTTTGCGAATACCTGCAATGCTAGCTGCCCCTTAGACTCTCCACCTTAAATTCCAAACGGGAAACCCACTCACACCTGACACAGACATAGGTCCCCCGGAATGTCTGCTCCAGGTTCCTATACATGCATGGTATCAACAAAACTGCCCCTTCAAATACACAACACCAACACACCAACCTTGCTTAATTGCCCTTCTTCTTTCAATGTCCTTTTTCTATGTCATTAACAATCCCTTTTCTATGTCCTTAATAATCAATCATTTTCATGTCCTTAATAAACAATCTTTTTTATATGTCCTTAATAAACAGTCCTTTATAACAAGGAATTTATAACAGTTTCCACTCACAGAAAACTTTTGTCAGGTACCAACCACTGATCCAACCAATGTGAATTCTATTTAAGGAATTGGCCCCAGCCCCCCACACCAATCAGTGCAGAGACAGGAGGATAGGGAAAAACACTTTTAACACTTACACAACTTGCTTGCAATTGCAACAGGTGCAATAATAAAATATAGAAACCTAGTGCACTCCTTTAGATTTATCTACTTGCACAGCAAAAACAATCCTCGTTTTCAAACTTTCACACAAACCATACAACTATCAGATAATTAAATGCCCCTTTTCTTTAAATGTCCTGGCTATATGCTTATATACATAGCCACAATACTAATAATGCACATATTTTTAAATTACAGCTACTTATCAAATACTACTGTAATCTCTCTATATACATTATTGTAAATGTGTATTTCCCCAATTTAAAATCAATCTAGTAATCAAAGTTTGAATTGTGTGCAGAAATTAAGATAAGGTAACTCTCCAAAATGTATGCAGTTTTCAGTGTAATGCAATAGGCTGCCAAGAGACAACTGCTAGGAATCCCCCCCACACACACACACACACACACTAAAATTGACAGCTTACATGACCTAGGGTCAGAGATGTGTAACAGTAAAAGTATGACCAATACTACTGGTTCAGCATTAAAGTGGGTTGTGGTTTACAGTTTAAACATAATAAAATACACTGTGACAGTAAAAGTCTGCCATATCCAATTGGATCAGTATTTCAAGAGAGGTGTGGTTACCCTTGAAAAAACACATTCAGTGCATGTCTGACAAATACTATTGGTTCAGCATGTTAAATGAGGTGTGATTTCCATTTTAAACAAAAACATACTCAATACATGTCTTCCATATCCGATTGGATCAGCATGAGAAGAGAGGTGTTGTTACCTTTTGGGGAAAAAAAACACAATCAGTACATGTGTACCATGTCCAATTGGATGAGCATGAAAAGAGATGTGTGGATTTAGTGCACGTCTGACATTACCAAATTGGATCACAATCTAAAGAGATGTGTCAAACACTTAAAAACAAGGGTACAGAAATATTATATCACTGCATCAAATACTCAATCACACACAGAAAACAAAATAGGGTAGATATATCTTTATTCACATAAAAACTCAAACCACGCTAAAGATTTTAGTATTGGTTTAGAAGAATGTCAGAAGCCAATTTTTCTCACAGAATTTTTGTTGGTTGAAAGTTGGTATTGAAACGCCTCAACCCCCCACCCACTTTTTAGTACTATTCAGAGGAAACCAATTGGTACGCAGAGACACACAAATTTCCTAATAGAGGCGTAGTTTACCTTGAAATTGGTGGAGTAAACATAGGATTTCAGGGACCAATTACGACAGCATTGCAATTACTATATCATTCCCCAACGATGCAGAGGAAAATGACACACACCACTTCCTCGCCCGTTTTGATAAAAAATAGGACAAGACAGGGGTGTCCCCCTTTTTATATGCATTATGTATAGAATGACTGGCCACTCCTCACCAGATATACAAAGAATAGCAATTCAAAAAAGACACCCATAAGATCCTGTTGTATGCAGATATTGTACTATTGATAATAACCAAACCATTTACTTTTACTACCCAACCTACACCAAGAGATTCAACAATATAGCTCACTATCAGGCTACAAATTAAACAAAGTTAAAACTGAAGCACTACCACTCCATATCCCACACACAGTAGAACTTTCATACTTAGGGATTCATATACAGG
Organism: Hymenochirus boettgeri; assembly: GCA_019447015.1. Lineage (NCBI taxonomy): Eukaryota > Metazoa > Chordata > Amphibia > Anura > Pipidae > Hymenochirus > Hymenochirus boettgeri. Next base: position 119,985,338 of record CM033475.1, on the reverse strand, counting down.
AATTAAATTGACTAATACATACTCTTTACTATATCCCCACAACTATGTGCCTATGTTTCAAACGATCCGAAATCTACTTGTAAAAAAAATGTATTTGTTATGGTTTGGCAGGATTGCAGCACTCAAGATGACAGCCCTCCCGAAGCTTCTCTACTTATTCTCCACATTACCGATGGCAATTTCGCCCCAAACTCTAGATAATCTCTAGAAAGAAGCACTTTCCTATATCTGGAATCAAAAATCACATCACATATCCCAAGAAGTGGTCACTTTAACCCAACATCAAGGGGGCCTAGCGATTCAAACTTAAAAATTACTTTAATGCAGCACAACTGAGACAGATCCTGCATTGGACATAAGCACACCCAGAAGCTAGATGGATGGAGGTAGAAATGATAGACTTCTTCTCAATACATCCATTAGACATACTGCTAAACAAACTTACAATTACCCATACAGAGGGACTTTTGCCTACAACTATCTGGTCTAAACAATTGTGGAATAGACTTAACCAAAACTATGTTTAGTCTAAAAAATCTCCCAGATTCTCCCATTCACATGTACAACCAAAATCTCGCTGTCAAGTACTACATTAAAAACTAACCCGTGGTTAAAAGCAAATGTAATATGCTTCTATGATATCATAGATCCAATAACAAGGCAGATACGCCCCTTTGAGGATTTGATAGAAAAACTAAAAATACCACAGAATGTGGTACTCTTATAACCAGGCCCTATGCAACGTGCGGAGCAAAGTCCATCAGGGAATTTTTCCTGCAATGACCCATTTTGAAACTTTAATTATAAAGGGCCCATTAAGAAAAGGTATTATTTCATTCATATATACCATACTAAATTCAACTTCTAGGGAAAACTTCACCAAGCATATGATATGATAAAATGGGAAACAGCTTTGCAGGAACAACTAGACACGGAAAACAGATCTGGGAGGGAGGCACAAAATCGTCAATCTGCACTTTAAACAACGAGAACATTTATAAAATAAAAATACATTGGTATCATACCCCTGATAAATTACATAGAATGTTCCCAACTACTCCACATAGATGCTAGAGATGTCTTCAAGCTGAAAGGAACCCAAATGCACATCTTCTGGGATTGTCCTATGATCAAACGGTTTTGGATAGCGTTTTTATAATTATGGAAAAGATCTTTCAAACTCACCTATCCACCACAAAAAAACATTACCTTCTAGGATTACCTTTTACTGATTTACTAAAAATCGAGAATACGTTATCTCGTTGTATCCTGACGGCAGCATAGATGCTGAATATCAAAAAATTGGACATGTACTTATCCACCTTATGAATTAGACTTACTCTCCAGAATATACCATGTCAGACACATGGAATTCATGACATCCCAAGTAAGAGGAACAATAGATACATTTACACAGGTATGGGCTATGTGGGATACAATATCTGATAGTACTAAACAGGAAACAGTCTAGAAGGGATAGACTAGAGGGGATATAGATCAATCTAAGAGGTATTGTTTTCCAAAGATTATAAAGACAACTTTTAAACTAGGCTAGATCACAGAAATATACCATGGTTGCTAAAATGTACCAATTTACGGTTATAAATTATTATTATTATTATAGTTGTTTTTTTTTTCTCTTTTACTGTTTGTTTACTCTTTTTATTAATATCTTATTTGGATAACACTGATCTAACAACACAACTGTTCTGGATAAAAAAACTGTTTATATTATAGAATATTATAAGATAGAAGCTGGAAATTAACAAACTGTTCAATGAACAAACAATCCTAGCTTACTAAATCTAAAAACTATCAAACTGGACTTAAAAACCATTTCCCTACAATTGGACATGAAAGAACTCACCCCACAAATAGGATACTCTTATAGACTACCTCTCACTTGTGGACGAGATCCGAACCTTGCAGATAACAAATTGAATTAAACTTGGAAAAGTTGTGTAATGCATGTATTTTCCTCCTTTTTTTGTTAAATGTGTATTAAAAAAAAAGAAAATCGGTTGAGTAATATTCTGCATTTACTTAGATGAATCCCCAGGGACATTGGGCATTTTGGAGAAGACCAATTTCCTTACTAATGGTTTTATTGAGATAAAAAAAAAAAATAAAAAAAAAGATGTGTTTATCACTTTAACATTTTTTGTATGTGTATTTCACTTATTTTTTTACTAGCCAATTAAGTCTATTACATTAATGTGCGCTAGACATAAAGCATGTGACATTACCATGTGTTATGCATCCTTATGCTGCACATATATAGAGACACAGACACACATGCATGCACACACATATACATAGACACACATGCATGCGTGTATATGTGTCTGGATTCATGTGTATCTGCATGTGTGTATATATATGTTTGTATGCATGTGTCTGTTAGCATGCGTATGGGTCTGCAAGCACACAAATGCAGACACATGCATGGAGACACACACATACATACACACGCATGCAGATAGTCACACACATGCAAACACATACATACAGTGGTTGGCAAAAGAATTCGGCCCCCTTGAAGTTTTCCACATTTTGTCACATTACTGCCACAAACATGAATCAATTTTATTGGAATTCCACGTGAAAGACCAATACAAATTGGTGTACATGTAAGAAGTGAAACGAAAATCATACATGATTCCAAACATTTTTAACAAATCAATAACTGCAAAGTGGGGTGTGCGTCTGTACATATACAGACAGACATGCATGCAGACATACATACAGACATGCATGCACACATACACGTATTCCTTTAAACACCCCCACCCCAAAAAATGAGCAGCTCTCCAGACGAAGGAGAATCCTTCACTATCTGAAGGTAAAGGCCCCCATACACATCAATATTCCAATCAATTCGGCTAATTAGATGGAATTGATCAGAATATCAAAGATATTTTTCCATGTTTTTTATTGTCGATCGTCGATATTGATTGGTCTATCGAAAAAAATCTGGCAAGGCAGAAAATTTTCCATTGACCCCATCTTCATCCCACTTCAGCACAGCGTCGAGTAGTGCTCCGCCAGTAAGACCAGAGATATGGTGTCCTGTATCCTATCCCAGCTGCTCACTGCCCGGGGCTAAGCCCTGCCTGAATTTTTGCTGAAGATGGAGGTGCTGCCAAAGTTTCCCCAACCCCACACTTTTGAGGTAACAGCAAAGGGCTTGGGCCCTTGGGGGAAGGGAAAATTACTGTGGGTCAGGCGAGCTGAAAGACTTGTCGGGTCTAATTGAGATTGTCGGAAACGTGTGCACAGGTGTGCTAGGACGCATTACCTTGTGGTCTCGAACATGCTTCTCCCTGGGGTGGAGGAGCAGGTGATTTAAAGAGCATGTCGAGCCTTTTCACATAATTGCATAACAACCCCTCAAACCCGTTTTACATTATAAATAATTACATAGTAATTGAGGTTGAAGACATACATCCATTAAGTCCAACCTTTTCACCTTCCTTTTTAACCCTGCCTAACAGTTGATCCAGAGAAAGGCAAAAAATCCTAGCTAAAAAGTGTGAAAAAGTCCTTCCTAACTTGAAATGGTAATCAGAAAGTATAGGTATAAATACCAATATTTTTTAGTTTTAGAAACTTATCTAGCCCACTGTTAAAGGAGTAGCTAACTCCCAAATTAAACTATTCCTTTAATGTATTGATTTAAGCCCTTGAGGTTATGGAGCTATGCCTTACATGCACGATAATGCACACTATAGAGAATAAGAACCAGGTAGCAGTCGGGGATTTGGAGTTCTGTAGCGGAGGATCATGCGAAAGGTAAATATACTTACCTTCGGCCCTGGCTCTTGAGTTATTAATTGAAGAACCGGGAGGTAAGACATAGCTCCTTAACCTCCCAGGCTTCAATCAATACATTAAAGTAATAGTTCAATTTGGGAGTGAACTATTCCTTTAAAGCTATTCAATGAACTTTCCATTACTACATCTTCTGGAAGACAGTTCTCACTGTAGAAGAAACCTTTTCTAACCTGAAGATGAAACTTCTTTTCTTAGTAAGTCCACAAGTCCTCTGATATGACCTATCAGTGAACAATGCACCAGAGAGTTTATTGTATGGCCCATTTATATATTTTAATAAAGGGTTCATATCCCCATGCAAACGTTGCTTCTGCAATGTAAAAAGCCCTAATTTACCTAATCTGCCTGCATAGAAGAAGAACAATGAGAATTAGTGGAAAAACATTACAACGCCCCAGAGATATGGGTGGCGTAGCCCTGCCTAACTTACAACATTATTTTCTGGCTGCCCTGTGGTCCCAAACTTACAATGGGGACAACTATTGGAACAACCCAGATGGATTTAACTAGAACAACCCCTAGGCCCCACCATACCCTTAAAATACCTATTAAGGCTTTCCTCTGCTACATTAGCAACAAAAGAATGTGGGCCCAACCCATACATATACTATTTCATAAAACTATGGTATGCAACACAGATAGTAACATAGTAATTAAGGTTGAATAAAGACATACGTCCATCAAGTCCAACCTATCCACCCTCTTTTTTTTAATTTTTTATTAACCCCTCCCAACAGTTGATCCAGAGGAAGGCAAAAAACCCCAGCCAAAAAAGGGGGAAAAATTCCCTCACGACCCCAAACGGCAATCGGAAAGCATCCCCGGATCAACCATATCCACACTCATCAATACCAGTAATTCTCAATATTATTTAGTTTTAGGAACTTATCTAGGCCTTTTTTAAAGCTATTCAATGAACTTGCCATTATCACATCTGTTCCACAGTTTCACCGTTCTCACTGTAAAGAAACCTTTCCTAACCTGAAGATGAAACTTCTTTTCTTCCAACCTCAAAGGATGTCCACGAGTCCTCTGATATGACCTATTAGTAAACAATGCACCAAAGAGTTCATTGTATGGCCCATTAATATATTTGTATAAGGTTATCATGGAAAAGTTACAATTATGTACGCTGGAGAAAAGTCGCTTGCGTGGGGATATGATTACTGTGTATAAATACATTAACGGGCCATACAATAAACTGGGGCATTGTTCACCAATAGAACATGTCAGAGGACACGAGGACATCCCTTAAGACTTGAAGAAAAAAGGTTTAGGCTTCAAGCTCGGAAAGGGTTTTTCACTGTGAGAACAGTAAAGCTATGGAACTGTCTTCCAGTGGACGTTGTAATGGCAGGTTCATTGGTCAGTTTAAAAAAAAAAGCTGGATGAGTTTCTGCAAACAAGGAATGTTCAAGTTCGACTGGTATTGATACATAAAGTAGAGTTGATCCAGGGAAATTTCCGATTGCCACTTGGAGTCAGGAAGGAATTTTTCCCCCTTCATAAATTTGGTGGTTTTTTTTCCTTCCTGCTGGATCAACAGTTAGGCAGGAAATGAGGATATTGCTAGATGGGTTGGACTGGATGGACGATGTCTTTATTCAACCTCAAATACTATACTATACTATCATGTCCCCACGTAAACGTCGCTTCTCCAATGTAAACAGCCCTAACTTGTTTAATCTGCCTGCATATTCAAGCCCCTCCATTCCCCTTATTATTTAAGCTGCCCTTCTCTGAACTGCTTCCATTTCCAAGATGTTCCTTTTGCACCGCATATTCCAAATGAGGCATTCCAAGTACCTTGTAAAGAGGGAGAATAGGATTTTTATCTCTTAATTCTATTCCCCTCTTTATAGACAATATCTTGCTAGCTCTAGCCGTTGTTGTATAGTATTGTTTCTACAGTAAAGTCTGTTATCTACCAGAACCCCCAAATTTTTTTTCTTTAGAGATTCACTTAACACAGAGTTATAGTTAACACAGATGGTGTAGGTGGCACAAGGATTGTTAAACCGCAAATGCATACCCTTACATTTATCAACATAGAATCGCATCTGCCATTCTGCTGCCTATTTTGGTAATCCATCTAGGTCTGCATGCAGCAATTGCCTATCATTTGAAGTTTCCAAAACTCTACATAGTTTAGTAACATCAGCAAACACAGAGACCTTGCTCTCAATACCCCTTCTAAGTCATTTATAAACAGATTAAAAAGAAGTGGCCCCAGTACGGAAACCTGAGGCACTCCATTTAGAACTTAAGCCCACATAGTATATAGCTACATTGACCACTACTTTTTGTTTCCCAAAGATGCCCCTGAAGTGATTTACCTGACCCAGTCCCTTACCGCTCTGCCATGCTATTCCACTGCTCTGCAGCACTTCTTCCTGATCACAGCTGTCAATCAAGACACAACATGATGTCACCCCCAAGTACCTAACATCTGCGACCAGGAAGCGCCTCACTGCTCATATTCTTGCTCAAAACAGGGACAGTCACCCAGGTGGCGAGGGACTTGGTAAGTCACCTCGGGCAACTTTGGCAATTATGTATATTGCAAAACTGGGGTTATGCATTTATATGAAAAGTTTTTTTTAGGCTGGACATGCCCTTTAAACATTCACGCTATATAATTTTTCACAGGCTTAAGGCAAAGATGTGATTGAGGGTTCTTTTTAAAAGAAAGTCTGCAGGCTTTTATTTATAGCAATTGTTTTCCGTCTCTACTGTCGATTTCAGCCAGACCTTACATAATGGTTATAATACCTATTCCAGAGTTGCTGCATACTGCGTCTCCAGCATGGGGCTCCATTTCAAAGATAAGAACCATCTTGTACACAATACCGCCCTTTCTACCATAAGGAATAATACATTAGGCACAAAAAAGAAACACAAGCATAGCAATCTAAGTACTTTCTTTGGTAGATATAGCAATTACCACTTTATTAACCCCCCACCCCAGAGTGTAATCGAAGTAATACTGACCAGCCAATACAGCAGACCAACATCTCTAAACTCTCTTTACATATACACGGGCCACGGGAGCCTTACAAACCACAGCTCCCACATTTCTTCAATTGATAAAAAACAACAACAACGAAAATACCGACTGTGGGTTGGATGGGCTGCACATAGTACGTCCTCCTAAATATTTCATGTTAAAACAGACACACATGGCAACTGTATACGCATGGCAGCTGAGATCAATTCTGTAGGCGTGATGCTCCTGGGTTTATACAACCCCCGGCTATGGGACTTGATACACTGACATATCTCCCTTACAAATATGCACATGTGCTCTGCATGGGGGATTTCAATCAAGTAATTTCTCCAACTAAAGATCGTTTTCACCCCTCCACACAGTCGACCTCCTCAGCTCCACCCCATTAGCATTACTTGTACAGTCCTGGGAATGGATAAGTATCTGGTGTCAGAGGTACCCAGAGACTCTGGAATATACCTGCCATTCACTCACACATAACACTCTATCCAGACACCCTCAAGGCTTTTATATGGGCTGTTTACATTTCTCTATATCCTAAATTAAGTGTAAATCGCAATAGGACGAAAATACACTAACACTACTCACACAAACAGGAAAAGAACACATTCAACACAAACTGCAAGTCTTCAAACCCAACGTCTATACAATAATATGATTGTTGGGAAGGCCAAACGTAAAATTTTTCAAACATGGGGGCCACTTAGCCAAATTGCTGACCTTTCTTATTAAAGACCACACCTCCACACTTTCCTCACAATACAAACCACACAGGGCCAACTTACACACTCCAAACCTCAGATCCTGACAGCATTTGCACACTTCTATGAAAGTCTATATAGATCAAGACTGACACAAACAGGAAAAGAACACATTCAACACAAACTGCATGTCTTCAAACCCAACGTCTATACAATAACATGATTGTTGGGAAGGCCAAACGTAAAATTTTTCAAACATGGGGGCCTCGGTGCTGTATCCCCCACCCCACTCACGGGTGCTGTGGACCCTCAGACAAACCCCCTACGAAAAAAACTTTGAAAACAGCCCCTTTTCCAGGCAGAAGAGACTGACATCCTTTCACATAGTGGGAGAGTAGGGCTGTAGATTCCCTTACCTTCTCTGTGGGGATCTTCCACAGCAGGGAGGGAAGAGACTTCCTGTCTCCTTTCCTGTCACTGAAGTCTGAGGCTGTGCTCAGCCTCCCACCCCATTAACTTTCTGGTCGGTAATTTCTTTATTTATATCTTGGGCTGTGGAGCACGTAGAGAGGTGGTTGATAGCTCATTTTAAAAGGTAGGAAACTGGCATTTCATTTAACCTTGTTTGAGACCACAGTTCCAAACAGTTAACATCATTTCAGTACTTAAAATTTGCTTTCCTGAAATTAAGCCCAGTGCACTTTTCCTTCTGAAACATACGCTAAACAACACTATTATGTGTCACTATTCACTAAGCCTCCAGTTACCTTTATATCTATAATACGCTCCATGATGTTACATATTATAAGTCCAACAGAGCTCCTTTCTCTAGTAGGAACTTCACCACCTTGAGAGAAATTATCATGCAGCAAATTCAGAAACCCATCACCCTTTTCTGTGTGACAGTTCCACTACGCCAATCAATTCAAGGTAAACAACCTAAACTTGCAGCCCTTGCCATCTGCATATGAAGCAGACTCACTTCTCCCTGCTATCATTGGTGGCTTGTAGCGGACATCAACATTATATACCCCCCCTTAATTGCCTCCGCTTTAACACCCATATCGCCTGTTTATCTCTTCTTTTATTTAGCTTCAAATCTTTTAACATAAACACACGTTTAACAACACAATACTCCTCCTCCTTTCCTATTTTCTCTATCCTTTCTAACAAGGAGTATCCTTCTAAATTTACAGCCCAGTAATGAGAATTGTTCAACCATGTTCTGCTATACCTATTACATCATACTTTTCAGTCAACACCATTATCTCCAATTTTCCCATTGTCAGTTGCAAACAACATTTAGATTATGATCCAGTATTTATTTTTACTCTTTAATACACATGCCTCCCTACTCTGTCCTAGCCCCACCCTTCTCCAACCCTCCACTGGCCAATCTACACACTCCTTACCCCCTGTGCTATCTATCCCAGTGAGACTGATATACCCTGCCCCCCAACCTAGTTTAAAATCTCCAACACCCTAGCCATCTTTCCCCCCAAAACAGCTCCATCATCAGTAACGTGCAATCCTCACTACTAAAGAACCTGTGCTGACAGAAAATTCCAGTTCTCTAAAACCCAAAACCCTTCCTCCATACACCAACCTCTTTGCCATGCAATAATACTACTAAGTTCCCGCTGTCTCCCTAGCCTTGCTTGTGGCTGTGTAGTATTTCCGAAAACACTACCCTGGAGGTCCTTGCCTTTAACTTGGCCCCTACTCTCGAAATCATTTTAAAAAGGACCTATCCTCCTCCTCTAGCATTGTTTGGCACCTTGAAATAAAACTGAAGACTGCGCCACACCCACCCACCCAATATCTGTCTACATGATCCACCACACGCCGAACCCTAGCTCAAGGCAGGCAACACACAGTCGGCATGTAGGATCTTGGCGACAGATGACCCTATCCACCTTTCTAATAATAAGTCCCCTACCACAACCACCTGCCTAGCTTTCCTGACCTAAGTTCTTCCCTGTGTGCTTAAGGGATTAGCCCGCTCCATACATGCCAATTCTGAGCTGTCTACTCCACTTCATGACCTAAGTTCGCAAATCTGTTGGGACGGCCAAGCTGGGAAGAAGAACTTTAACCTTGTGTCCCCCGTTCTCTAGTAACTCTCACAAAACAACATTGCCCTCAACCTTCCCCACTCCTTTTCCTCCACCACCACCTCATATTGGCCCCAGCCAGTGCCTCCTGTCCCCCCATTTTGCGAATACCTGCAATGCTAGCTGCCCCTTAGACTCTCCACCTTAAATTCCAAACGGAAACCCACTCACACCTGACCAGACATAGGTCCCCCCGGAATGTCTGCTCCAGGTTCCTATACATGCATGTATCAACAAAACTGCCCCTTCAAATACACAACACCAACACCACCACCTTGCTTATTGCCCTTCTTCTTTCAATGTCCTTTTTCTATGTCATTAACATCCTTTTCTATTCCTTAATAATCATCATTTTCATGTCCTTAATAAACATCTTTTTTATATGTCCTTAATAAACAGTCCTTTATAACAAGGAATTTATACGTTTCCCACTCACAGAAAACTTTTGTCAGTACCAACCACTGATCCAACCAATGTGAATTCTATTTAAGGAATTGGCCCCAGCCCCCACACCAATCGTGCAAACAGGAGGATAGGAAAAAACACTTTTAACACTTACACAACTTGCTTGCAATTGCAACGTGCAATAATAAAATATAGAAACCTAGTGCACTCCTTTATTTTCTACTTGCACAGCAAAACAATCCTCGTTTTCAAACTTTCACACAAACCATACAACTATCAGATAATTAAAGCCCTTTTCTTTAAATGTCCTGGCTATATGCTTATATACATGCCACAATACTAATAATGCACATATTTTTAATTACAGCTACTTATAAAATACTACTGTCTCTCTATATACATTATTGTAAATGTTGTATTTCCCCCAATTTAAAATCAATCTAGTATCAAAGTTTGAATTGTGTGCGAAATTAAGATAAGGTACCTCTCCAAAGTATGCAGTTTTCAGTGTAATGCAATAGGCTGCCAAGAACAACTGCTAGGAATCCCCCCCCACACACACACACACACACTAAAATTGACAGCTTACATGACCAGGTCAGAGATGTGTAACAGTAAATTATGACCAATCCTACTGGTTCAGCATTAAAGTGGGTTGTGGTTTACAGTTTAAACATAAATAAATTACACTGTGACAGTAAAGTCTGCCATATCCAATTGGACAGTATTCAAGAGAGGTGTGGTTACCCTTGAAAAAACACATTCATGTGCATGTCTGACAATACTATGGTTCAGCATGTTAAATGAGGTGTGATTTCCATTTTAAACAAAAAACATACTCAATACATGTCTTCCTATCCGATTGGATCAGCATGAGAAGAGAGGTGTTGTTACCTTTTGGGGAAAAAAAACACAATCAGTACATGTGTACCATGTCCAATTGGATGAGCATGAAAAGAGATGTGTTTTTAGTGCACGTCTGACATTACCAAATTGGATCACAATCTAAAGAGATGTGTCAACACTTAAAAAAAAGGGTACAGAATATTTATATCACTGCATCAAATACTCAATCACACACAGAAAACAAAATAGGTAGATATTTTTATTACACATAAAAACTCAAACCACGCTAAAGATTTATATTGGTTTAGAAGAATGTCAGAAGCCAATTTTTCTCTCACAGAATTTTTGTTGGTTGAAAGTTGGTATTGAAACGCCAACCCCCCACCCACTTTTTAGTACTATTCAAGGAAACCAATTGGTACGCAGAGACACAAACAAATTCCTAATAGAGGCGTAGTTTACCTTTTGAAATTGGTGGGTAAACATAGGATTTCAGGACCAATTACGACAGCATTGCATTACTATATCATTCCCCAACGATGCAAGGAAAATGACACACACCACTTCCTCGCCCGTTTTGATAAAAAATGGACAAGACAGGGGTGTCCCCCTTTTTATATGCATTATGTATAGAATGACTGGCCACTCCTCACCAGATATACAAAGAATAGCAATTCAAAAAGAACCCCCATAAGATCCTGTTGTAGTGCAGATATTGTACTATTGATAATAACCAACCATTTACTTTTACTACCCAACCTACACCAAGAATTCAACATATAGCTCACTATCAGGCTACAAATTAAACAAAGTTAAAACTGAAGCACTACCACTCCATATCCCACCACACAGTAGAACTTTCATACTAGGGATTCATATACAGGAATTAAATTGACTAATCCATACTCTTTACTATATCCCCACAACTATGTGCCTAGGTTTCAAACTGATCCGAAATCTACTTGTAAAAAATGTATTGTTTATGGTTTGGCGATTGCAGCACTCAAGATGACAGCCCTCCCGAAGCTTCTCTACTTATTCTCCCACATTACACGATGGCAATTTCGCCCCAAACTCTAGATAATCTCTAGAAAGAAGCACTTTCCTATATCTGGAATCAAAAATCACATCACATATCCCAAGAAGTGGTCACTTTAACCCAACATCAAGGGGGCCTAGCGATTCAAACTTAAAAATTACTTTAATGCAGCACAACTGAGACAGATCCTGCATTGGACATAAGCACAACCCCAGAAGCTAGATGGATGGAGGTAGAAATGATAGACTTCTTCTCAATACATCCTTAGACTATCTTAAACAAACTTACAATTACCCATACAGAGGGACTTTTGCCTACAACTATCTGGTCTAAAAAATTGTGGAATAGACTTAACCAAAACTTTTTTAGTCTAAAAAATCTCCCAGATTCTCCCATTCACATGTCCAACCAAAATCTCGCTGTCAAGTACTACATTAAAACTAACCCGTGGTTAAAAGCAAATGTAATATGCTTCTATGTATCATAGATCCAATAACAAGGCAGTACGCCCCTTTGAGATTTGATAGAAAAAACAAAATACCACAGAATGTGGTACTCTTATAACCAGGCCCTATGCAACGTGCGGAGCAAAGTCCATCAGGGAATTTTCCTGCAATGACCCATTTTGAAACTTTAATTATAAAGGGCCCCATTAAGAAAAGTATTATTTCATTCATATATACCATACTAATCACTTCTAGGAAAACTCACCAACCTATAAATGATAAAATGGAAACAGCTTTGCAGGAAAAACTAGACACGGAAAACAGATCTGGGAGGGAGGCACAAACGTCAATCTGCACTTTAAACAACGAGAACATTTATAAAATAAAAATACATTGGTATCATACCCCTGATAAATATACATAGAATGTTCCCAACTACTCCACATAGATGCTAGAGATGTCTTCAAGCTGAAAGGAACCCAAATGCACATCTTCTGGGATTGTCCTATGATCAAACGGTTTTTGGATAGCGTTTTTATAATTATGGAAAAGATCTTTCAAACTCACCTATCCACCACAAAAAAACATTACCTTCTAGATTACCTTTTACTGATTTACTAAAATCGAGAATACGTTATCTCGGTGTATCCTGACGCAGCATAGATGCTGAATATCAAAAAATTGGACATGTACTTATCCACCTTATGAATTAGACTTACTCTCCAGATATACCATGTCAGACACATGAATTCATGACATCCCAAGTAAGAGGAACAATAGATACATTACACGGTATGGCTATGTGGGATACAATATCTGATAGTACTAAACAGGAAACAGTCTAGAAGGGATAGACTAGAGGGGATATAGATCAATCTAAGAGGTATTGTTTTCCAAAGATTAAAGACAACTTTAACTAGGCTAGATCACAGAAATATACCATGGTTGCTAAAATGTACCAATTTACGGTTATAAATTATTATTATTATTATAGTTGTTTTTTTTTTTCCTTTTACTGTTTGTTTACTCTTTTATTAATATCTTATTGGATAACACTGATCTAACAACACAACTGTTCGGGATAAAAACTGTTTATATTATAGAATATTATAGAAGAAGCTGGAAATAACAAACTGTTCAATGAACAAACAATCCTAGCTTACTAAATCTAAAAACTATCAAACTGGACTTAAAAACCATTCCCCCTACAATTGGACATGAAAGAACTCACCCCACAAATAGGATACTCTTTAGACTACCTCTCACTTGTGGACAGATCCGAACCTTGCAGATAACAATTGAATTAAACTTGGAAAAGTTGTGTAATGCATGTATTTTCCTCCTTCCTTTTTTGTTAAATGTGTATTAAAAAAAAAGAAAATCGGTTGAGTAATATTTGCATTTACTTAGATGAATCCCCAGGGACATTGGGCATTTTGGAGAAGACCAATTTCCTTACAATGGTTTTATTGAGATAAAAAAAAAAAATAAAAAAAAAGATGTGTTTATCACTTTACATTTTTTGTATGTGTATTCACTATTTTTTTACTAGCCAATTAAGTCTTACATTATGTGCGCTAGACATAAAGCAGTGACATTACCATGTGTTATGCATCCTTATGCTGCACATATATAGAGACACAGACACACATGCATGCACACACATATACATAGACCCCCATGCATGCGTGTATATGTGTCTGGATTCATGTGTATCTGCATTGTGTATATATATGTTTGTATGCATGTGTCTGTTAGCATGCGTTGGGTCTGCAAGCACACAAATGCAGACACATGCATGGAGACAACACACATCCATCAACGCATGCAGATAGTCACACACATGCAAACACATACTTACAGTGGTTGGCAAAAGAATTCGGCCCCCTTGAAGTTTTCCACATTTTGTCACATTACTGCCACAAACATGAATCAATTTTTTGGAATTCCACGTGAAAGACCAATACAAATTGGTGTACATGTAAGAAGTGAAACGAAAATCATACATGATTCCAAACATTTTAACAAATCAATAACTGCAAGTGGGGTGTGCGTCTGTACATATACAGACAGACATGCATGCAGACATACATACAGACAGCATGCACACATACACGTATCCTTTAAACACCCCCACCCAAAAAAATGAGCAGCTCTCCAGACGAAGGAAATCCTTCACTATCTGAAGGTAAAGGCCCCCATACACATCAATATTCCAATCAATTCGGCTAATTAAGATGGAATTGATCAGAATATCAAAGATATTTTTCCATGTTTTTTATTGTCGATCGTCGATATGATTGTTCTATCGAAAAAAATCTGGCAAGGCAGAAAATTTTCCATTGACACCCCTCTTCATCCCACTTCAGCACAGCGTCGAGTAGTGCTCCGCCAAGTAAGCCAGAGATATGGTGTCCTGTATCCTATCCCAGCTGCTCACTGCCCGGGCTAACCCTGCCTATTTTTGCTGAGGATGGGTGCGCCAAAAGTTTCCCCAACCCCACACTTTTGAGGTAACAGCAAAGGGCTTGGGCCCTTGGGGGAAGGGAAAATTACTGTGGGTCAGGCGAGCTGAAAGACTTGTCGGTCTAATTGAGATTGTCGGAACGTGTGCCGGTGTGCTAGGACGCATTACCTTGTGGTCTCGAACATGCTTCTCCCTGGGGTGGAGAGCAGGTGATTTAAAGAGCATGTCGAGCCTTTTCACATAATTGCATAACAACCCCTCAACCCGTTTTACATTATAAATAATTACATAGTAATTGAGGTTGAAGACATACATCCATTAAGTCCAACCTTTTCACCTTCCTTTTTAACCCTGCCTAACAGTTGATCCAGAGAAAGGCAAAAAATCCTAGCTAAAAGTGTGAAAAAGCTTCCTAACTTGAAATGGTAATCAGAAAGTATAGGTATAAATACCAATATTTTAGTTTTAGAAACTTATCTAGCCCACTGTTAAAGGGTAGCTAACTCCCAAATTAAACTATTCCTTTAATGTATTGATTTAAGCCCTTGAGGTTATGGAGCTATGCCTTACATGCACGATATGCACACTATAGAGAATAGAACCAGGTAGCAGTCGGGGATTTGGAGTTCTGTAGCGGAGGATCATGCGAAAGGTAAATATACTTACCTTCGGCCCTGGCTCTTGAGTTATTAATTGAAGAACCGGAGGTAGACATAGCTCCTTAACCTCCCAGGCTTCAATCAATACATAAAGTAATAGTTCAATTTGGGAGTGAACTATTCCTTTAAAGCTATTCATGAACTTTCCATTACTACATCTTCTGAAAGACTTTCTCACTGTAGAAGAAACCTTTTCTAACCTGAAGATGAAACTTCTTTTCTTAGTAAGTCCACAAGTCCTCTGATATGACCTATCAGTGAACAATGCACCAGAGATTTATTGTATGCCCATTTTATATTTAATAAAGGGTTCATATCCCCATGCAAACGTTGCTTCTTCTGCAATGTAAAAAGCCCTAATTTACCTAATCTGCCTGCATAGAAGAAGAACAATGAGAATTAGTGGAAAAACATTACAACGCCCCAGAGATATGGGTGGCGTAGCCCTGCCTAACTTACAACATTATTTTCTGGCTGCCCTGTGGTCCCAAACTTACAATGGGGACAACTATTGAACAACCCAGATGGATTTAACTAGAACAACCCCTAGCCCCACCATACCCTTAAAATACCTATTAAGGCTTTCCCGCTACATTAGCAACAAAAGAATGTGGGCCCAACCCATACATATACTATTTCATAAAACTATGGTATGCACACAGATAGTAACAAGTATTAAGGTTGAATAAAGACATACTTCCATCAAGTCCAACCTATCCACCCTCTTTTTTTTAATTTTTTTATTAACCCCTCCCAACAGTTGATCCAGAGGAAGGCAAAAACCCCAGCCAAAAAAGGGGAAAAATTCCCTCACCCCCAAACCAATCGGAAAGCATCCCCGGATCAACCATATCCACACTCATCAATACCAGTAATTCCAATATTATTTAGTTTTAGGAACTTATCTAGGCCTTTTTAAAAGCTATTCAATGAACTTGCCATTATCACATCTGTTCCACATTTCACCTTCTCACGTGTAAAGAACCTTTCCTAACCTAAGATGAAACTTCTTTTCTTCCAACCTCAAAGGTGTCCACGAGTCCTCTGATATGACCTATTAGTAAACAATGCCCCAAAAGTTCATTGTATGGCCCATTAATATATTTGTATAGGTTATCATGGAAAAGTTACATTATGTACGCTGGAGAAAAGTCGCTTGCGTGGGGATATGATTACTGTGTATAAATACATTACGGGCCATACAATAAACTGGGGCATTGTTCACCAATGAACATGTCAGACACAGACATCCTTAAGACTTGAAGAAAAAGGTTTAGGCTTCAAGCTCGGAAAGGGTTTTTCACTGTGAGAACATTAAGCTATGGAACTGTCTTCCAGTGGACGTTGTAATGGCAGTTTCATTGGTCAGTTTAAAAAAAAAAGCTGGATGATTTTCTGCAACAAGGAATGTTGCAATTTACTGGTATGGATACATAAAGTAGAGTTGATCCAGGGAAATTTCCGATTGCCACTTGGAGTCAGAAGGAATTTTTTCCCCTTCATAAATTTGGTGGTTTTTTTTTGCCTTCCTCTGGATCAACAGTTACAGGAAATGAGTATTAGATGGGTTTGGGATGGACGATGTCTTTATTCAACTTCAAATATATACTATACTATCAGGTCCCCACGTAAACGTCGCTTCTCCAATGTAAACGCCCTAACTTGTTTAATCTGCCTGCATATTCAAGCCCCTCCATTCCCCTTATTATTTAAGCTGCCCTTCTCTGAACTGCTTCCATTTCCAAGATTTTCCTTTTGCACCGCATATTCCAAATGGGCATTCCAAGTACCTTGTAAGAGGGAGAATAGGATTTTTATCTCTTAATTCTATTCCCCCTCTTTATAGCCAATATCTTGCTAGCTCTAGCCGTTGTTGTATAGTATGGTTTCTACAGTAAAGTCTGTTATCTACCAGAACCCCCAAATTTTTTCTTTAGAGATTCACTTAACACAGAGTTATAGTTAACACAGATGGTGTAGGTGGCACAAGGATTGTTAACCCGCAAATGCACCCCTTACATTTATCAACATAGAATCGCATCTGCCATTCTGCTGCCTATTTTGGTAATCCATCTGGTCTGCATGCAGCAATTGCCTATCATTTGAAGTTTCCAAACTCTACATATTTTAGTAACATCAGCAAACACAGAGACCTTGCTCTCAATACCCCTTCTAAGTCATTTATAACACATTAAAAAGAAGTGGCCCCAGTACGGAAACTAGGCACTCCATTTAGAACTTAAGCCCACATAGTATATAGCTACATTGACCACTACTTTTGTTTTCCTCCAAAGATGCCCCTGAAGTGATTTACCTGACCCAGTCCCTACCGCTCTGCCATGCTATTCCACTGCTCTGCACACTCTTTCCTGATCACAGCTGTCAATCAAGACACAACATGATGTCACCACCCAAGTACCTAACACCTGCGACCAGGAACGCCTCACTGCTCATATTCTTGCTCAAAACAGGGACAGTCACCCAGGTGGCGAGGACTTGGTAAGTCACCTCGGGCAACTTTGGCAATTATGTATATTGCAAAACTGGGGTTATGCTTTATATGAAAAGTTTTTTTTAGGCTGGACATGCCCTTTAAACATTCACGCTATATAATTTTTAACAGGCTTAAGGCAAAGATGTGATTGAGGGTTCTTTTTAAAGAAAGTCTCAGGCTTTTTATTTATAGCAATTGTTTCCGTCTCTACTGTCGATTCAGCAGCCAGACTTACATAATGGTTATAATACCTTTCCAGAGTTGCTGCATACTGCGTCTCCACATGGGGCTCCATTTCAAAGATAAGAACCATCTTGTACACAATACCGCCCTTTCTACCATAAGGAATAATACATTAGGCACAAAAAAGAAACACAAGCATAGCAATCTAAGTACTTCTTTGGTAGATATAGCAATTACCACTTTATTAACCCCCACCCCAGAGTGTAATCGAAGTAATACTGACCACCAATACAGAACCAACATCTCTAAACTCTCTTACATATACACGCCACGGGAGCCTTACAAACCCAGCTCCCACATTTCTTCAATTGATAAAACACAACAAACGAAATACCGACTGTGGGTTGGATGGGCTGCACATAGTACGTCCTCCTAAATATTTCATGTTAAACAGACACACATGGCAACTGTATACGCATGGCAGCTGAGATCAATTCTGTAGGCGTGATGCTCCTGGGTTTATACAACCCCCGGCTATGGACTTGATACACTACGACATATCTCCCTTACAAATATGCACATGTGCTCTGCATGGGGGATTTCAATCAAGAATTTCTCCAACTAAAGAGTCTTTTCACCCCTCCACACAGTCGACCTCCTCAGCTCCCACCCCATTAGCATTACTTGTACAGTCCTGGAATGGATAGTATCTGGTGTCAGAGGTACCCAGAGACTCTGGAATATACTGCCATTCACTCACACATAACACTCTATCCGAACACCCTCAAGGCTTTTATATGGGCTGTTTACATTTCTCTATATCCTAAATTAAGTGTAAATCGCAATAGGACGAAAATACACTAACACAACTCACACAAACAGGAAAAGAACACATTACACAAACTGCAAGTCTTCAACCCAACGTCTATACAATAATTGATTGTTGGGAAGGCCAAACGTAAATTTTTCAAACATGGGGGCCACTTAGCCAAATTGCTGACCTTTCTTATTAAAGACCACACCTCCACACTTTCCTCACAATACAAACCACACAGGGCCAACTTACACACTCCAAACCTCAGATCCTGACAGCATTTGCACACTTCTATGAAAGTCTATATAGATCAAGACTGACACAAACAGAAAAAGAACACATTCAACACAAACTGCATGTCTTCAAACCCAACGTCTATACAATAACATGATTGTTGGGAAGGCCAAACGTAAAATTTTTCAAACATGGGGGCCACTTAGCCAAATTGCTGACCTTTCTTATTAAAGACCACACCTCCACACTTTCCTCACAATACAAACCACACAGGGCCAACTTACACACTCCAAACCTCAGATCCTGACAGTATTTGCACACTTCATGAAGTCTATATAAACAAGACTACACACTCAACACAAGATTGTTGAATATCTATAGTATAGTAAGTATAGTTTTGAGGTTGAATAAAGACATAGTCCATCCCATCTAGCATATCCTCATTTCCTGCCTAACTGTTGATCCAGAGGAAGGCAAAAAAACCCCCACCAAATTTATGAAGGGGGAAAAAATTCCTTCCTGACTCCAAGTGGCAATCGGAAATTTCCCTGATCAACTCTACTTAATGTATCAATACAAGTAACTTGCAACATTCCTGTGTTTGCAGAAACTCATCCAGCTTTTTTTTTTAAACTCCCAATGAACCTGCCATAACAACGTCCACTGAAGACAGTTCCATAGCTTTACCGTTCTCACAGGTGAAAACCCCTTTCTGAACTTGAAGCCTAAACCTTTTTTCTTCGGATGTCCTCTAACATGTTCTATTGGTGACATGCCCCAGATAGTTTATTGTATGGCCCGTTAATGTATTTATACACAGTAATCATATCCCCACCAAGAGCCTTTTCTCCGCGTACATAATTGTAACTTTTCCAGTCTCTCCTCATATCAAGCTCCCCCAATCCCCTTATTAATTTAGTTTGCCCTCCTCTGAACCCTCTCCATTTCAAGATGTCCTTTTTGTACACAGGATTACAAAATTGCACAGCATATTCCAAATGAGGCCTTACCAATGCTTTGTAAAGAGGAGAATAAAATTTCTTCCCTTAAATCCATACCTCTCTTTATACAAGACAATACCATGCTGGCTCTGGCTGTTGCTGCCTGGCACTGCTTGCTTGCTTTAAATTTGTTATCCCTGAAACTCCAAGATCCCTTTCCAACAGGGATTCACTTCACAGAGCCTTTTAGTATAACAGCACAAGGATTTTCAGTCCAAAATGCATCATCTTAGATTTATCACATTGAATCTTATCTGAACTTAGCAGCCCAATGTCACAATCTATCTAGACAGTGAAAACCCCTCACAGTGAAAACCCCTTTCTGAACTTGAAGCCTAGACCTTTTTTCTTCGAATGTCCTCTAACATGTTCTATTGGTGAACAATGCCCCAGATAGTTTATTGTATCCCGTTAATGTATTTATACCAGTAATCATATCCCCACGCAAGCGCCTTTTCTCCAGCTTACATAATTGTAACTTTTCCAGTCTCTCTCATATTCAAGCTCCCCCAATCCCCTTATTAATTTAGTTGCCCTCCTCTGAACCCTCTCCATTTCAAAGATGTCCTTTTTGTACACAGAATTACAAATTGCACAGCATATTCCAAAGGCCTTACCAATGCTTTGAAAAGAGGGAGAATAAAATTTCTTCCCTTAAATCCATACCTCTCTTTATACAAGACATACCATGCTGGCTCTGGCTGTTGCTGCCTGGCACTGCTTGCTTGCTTTAATTTTTTATCCACCAAAACTCCAAGATCCCTTTCCAACAGGGATTCACTTAACACAGAGCCATTTTAGTATAAGCAGCACAAGGATTTTCAAGTCCAAAATGCATCATCTTAGATTTATCAACATTGATCTTACTGCAACTTAGCAGCCCAATGTCACAATCTATCTAGATCACCCTGCAACGATTGCACATCCTCGGAAGTTTTTAATGGTCGACAAAGTTTTGTGTCGTCAGCAAACACAAAACTTTGCTGACATACTCACTTCCAAATAGAGATTAAATAGAACGGCCCCAACACAAACCCTGTGGCACCCCACTTAGCACTTTAGTCCATAATGATGAAGCCCCAATAC
This sequence comes from Hymenochirus boettgeri, assembly GCA_019447015.1. Taxonomy (NCBI): domain Eukaryota; kingdom Metazoa; phylum Chordata; class Amphibia; order Anura; family Pipidae; genus Hymenochirus; species Hymenochirus boettgeri. The sequence continues at coordinate 119,964,008 of CM033475.1, read as the reverse complement.
AACACTATCTGCTCCTTATTCATTAACCAATTTTCTATACATGTACAAATGTGACTCCCCAGACCAACAACCTCAGATTATACATTAGTCGCCTATGGGGGACTGTATCAAAAGCCTTTGCAAAATCCAAGTAAACTACATCTACTGCTATGCCAGAGTCTAATTTTTTTCTTACTTCCTCATGTCAAGCAAGTTTAGTTGACAAGATTATTCCTCCTAAATCCATGCTGGTTACTACTTATAATGTCAGTCCTTGAAACATACTCTAGAACATGTTCCCTTATTAAACTTTCCAGGATCTTCCCCACCACTGAAGTGAAACTTACAGGGCTGTATTACCCGGCTGTGAACAACTACCCTTTTTGAATATTGGAATAACATCAGCCTATTTCCAATCCGAGGCACACCACCAGACATGAGGGAATCTGCAAAAATAAGAAACGATGGCCTAGAAAAACTGAACTTAGCTCCCTAGTACCCGAGGATGTATTTTTCCGGTCCAGAAGATTTATTAAATTTTAACCTTATTTAGTTCTTTCTATACCATATCCTCGTTAACCAAAGTGCACTTAAATCTTTTATGCTACTATTTTACCGATTAGAAGGCACCCTACATGCTTTCATTATTTCACAAGCCGCAGATGGAAATATTGTACATATAACATATGTTTGCTCATCACACAAGTTCTATAGCAAAAGATGCCCATAACCAGTTTATTTATGTAGCAAAAAACAAAGGGCTTACCTCCAAATATTTAGAAATGCTAACAAGGGACAAGTTGGTGAGGAGTTGCAGCGCTACTCTGAATTTTGGCCATGCTCTATTTCCTAAAGCCACCCCACTTGTTCAGGTTACACTCATTTAAAGACCACTATTCCCATTTTACATTGTTGCCCCCCACATTTTCAAGTGTTTGATGTCATTAAATAGCAGATCGCGCCTAATAAACGAAGCATTGGCTAATATATATAAGGACACTGGCTAATGAAACGGAGGCAGACAACACCGCCTAATAAATGGAGGGCAGACAGACAACACTGTGTATGAGTAAAGGGCTGATAACACTGTCTATTATTATTATGGATTTATATAGCGCCAGCATCTTCCGTAGCACTTTACATTACATGTATACATTCATATCAAGCTCTGCCCCGAAGAGCTTACAATATAGCACATTTACTTTATACATACAACCTATCAGTATGTCTTTATGATTGGGGGGGAACCAGAGTGCCCGAGGAAACCCACGCAAGCACGGGGAGATTCATACAAACTCCTGGCAGATGTGTCCAAGGGTGGAATCGAACTCAACCTCAGTGCTGCAAGGCAACAGTGCTAACCACTGAGCCACCGTGCTGCCCGAAGTAAAGGGCTGACAACACGGTCTAATGAAGTAAAGGGCTGAAACAATGAATAATTTAGGAGGACAGACAACACTGTCTAATGAACTGGAGGATTGTCTACACTGTTTAATGGAGGGATGACAACACTGTCTAATAAACTGGAGGGCTGACACCACTGTCTAATGAACTGGAGGGCTGAAAACAATGACTAATAACTGGAGGACTGACAACACTGTGTATGAACTGGAGGGTTGACTACACTGTTTAATTAAATGGAGGGCTGACAACACTCTATGTACTGGAGGCTGAAAACACTGTCTAATGAACTGGAGGCTGACACACTGTCTAATGAAGTAAAGGGAAGACCACCACTGTCTAATGAACTGGAGGGCTGGCAACACTCTCTAATGAACTGGAGGCTGGCACACTCTCTAATGAACTGGAGGGCTCGTAACACTCTCTAATGAACTGGAGGGCTTGTAACACTCTCTAATGAACTGGAGGGCTCGCAACACTCTCTAATGAACTGGAGGGCTGACAACACTGTCTAATGAACTGGAGGGCTGACAACACTGTCTAATGAACTGGGGGGCTGACAACACTGTCTATTGAACTGGGGGGCTGACAACACTGTCAATGAACGGGGGCTGACACACTGTCTAATGAACTGGGGGCTGACAACACTGTCTAATGAACTGGGGGGCTGACAACACTGTCTATGAACTGGGGGGCTGACAACACTTGTCAATGAACTGGGGGGCGGACAACACTGTCTAATGAACTGAGAGGGCTGACAACACTGTCTATGAACTGGAGGCTGACGACACTGTCTAATGAACTGGAGGCTGAACCACTGTCTATGAACTGGGGCTGACACCACTTTCTAATGAACTGGAGGGCTGACACCACTTCTAATAAACTGGAGGCTGACACCACTTTTCTAATAACTGGAGGGCTGACACCACTTTCTATAAACTGGAGGGCTGACACCACTTTCTAATAAACTGGAGGGCTGACCCACTTTCTAATAAACAGGAGAGCTAACACTGTCTAATGAACTGGAGAGCTGACAAACAATGTCTAATGAACTGGAGGGCTAACACTGTCTAATGAATTGGAGGGCTAACACTGTCTAATGAACTGAGGGCTGACACCACTTAATATTGAGGCTGACACCACTGTCTAATGATTGGAGGGCCGACACCACTTTCTAATAAACTGGAGGGTTGACAACATGTCTAATGAACTGGAGGCTAACACTGTCTATGAACTGGAGGGCTACAACTGTCTAATGAACTGGGGGGCTAACACTGTCTAATGAACTGGGGGCTAACACTGTCTAATAAAATGGAGAGGTGACAACAATGTCTAATGAACTGGAGAGCTGACAACACTGTCTAATGACCTGGGGGGCTGACAACACTGTCTAATGACTGGAGGGCTGACAACACTGTCTATGAACTGGAGGGCTGACGACACTGTCTAATGAACTGGAGGGCTGAACCACTGTCTAATGAATCTGAGGGCTGACACCACTTTCTAATGAACTGGAGGCTGACACCACTTTCAATAACTGAGGGCTGACACCACTTTCTAATAACTGGGGCTGACACCCTTTCTAATAAACTGGAGGGCTGACACCACTTTCTAATAACTGGAGGGCTGACACCACTTTCTAATAAACTGGAGGGCTGACACCACTTTCTATAAACGAGGCTGACTCACTTTCTAATAAACAGGAGGGCTAACCTGTCTAATGAACTGGAGAGCTGACAACAATGTCTAATGAACTGGAGGGCTACAACAATGTCTAATGAACTGGAGGGCTAACAGCAATGTCTAATGAACCGGAGGGCTGACAACACTAATGAACAGAGGGCTGACACCACTGTCTAATGAATTGGGGGCTGACACCCCTGTCTAAAGAATTGGAGGGCTGGCAACACTCTCTTAATGAACTGGAGGTCTGGCAACACTCTCTTAATGAACTGGAGGTCGGCAACACTCTCTTAATGAACTGGAGGTCTGGCAACACTCTCTAATGAACTGGAGGTCTGGCAACACTCTCTATGAACTGGAGGTGGCAACACTCTGAACTGGAGGGCTGGCAACACTCTAATGAACTGGAGGCTGGCAACCACTCTAATGAAACACTCTCTAATGAATAATGAACTGGAGGGCTGGCAACACTCTCTAATGAACTGGAGGGCTGGCAACACTCTCTAATGAACTGGAGGGAAGTTTTTAATGGTCGACAAAGTTTGTGTCGTCAGCACACCAGAAACTTTGCTGACAATACTCACTTCCAAATTATTATAGATTAAATAGAAGCGGCCCAACACAAACCCTGTGGCACCCCACTTACACTTTAGTCCATAATGATAAGCCCCAATAACAACTACTATCTGCATCCTATTCATTAACCAATTTTCTATACATGTACAATGTGACTCCCCAACCAACGACCTCATATATACATTAGTCGCCTATGGGGGACTGTATCAAAAGCCTTTGCAAAATCCAAGTAAACTACATCTACTGCTATGCAGAGTCTAATTTTTTACTTACTTCCTCATGTCCACATTTAGTTTGACAAGATTTATTCCTCTAATCCATGCTGGTTACTACTTATAATGTCAGTCCTTGAAACATACTCTAGAACATGTTCCCTTATTAAACTTTCCAGGATCTTCCCCACCACTGAAGTGAAACTTACAGGGCTGTATTTACCCGCTGTGAACAACTACCCTTTTTGAATATTGGAATAACATCAGCCTATTTCCAATCCAGAGGCACACCACCAGACATGAGGGAATCTGCAAAAATAAGAACGATGGCCTAGATAAAACTGAACTTAGCTCCCTAAGTACCACGAGATGTTTTTATCCGGTCCAGAAGATTTATTAAATTTTAACCTTATTTTATTCTTTCTATACCATATCCTCAGTTAACCAAAGTGCACTTAAATCTTTTATTGCTACTATTTTACCGATTAGAAGGCACCCTACATGCTTTCATTATTTCAACAGCCGCAGATGGAAATATTGTACTATAACATATGTTTGCTCATCACACAAGTTCTATAGCAAAGATGCCCATAACCATTTATTTATGTAGCAAAAAACAAAGGGCTTACCTCCAAATATTTAGAAATGCTAACAGGGACAAGTTGGTGAGGATTTGCAGCGTACTCTGAATTTTGGCCATGCTCTATTTACTAAAGCCACTCCCTTGTTCAGGTTACACTCTTTTAAAGACCACTATTCCCATTTTACATTTTTGCCCGCCACATTTTCAAGTGTTTGATGTCATTAAGATAGCAGAAACCGGCTAATAAACTGAAGGCATTGGCTAATATATATAAGGACACTGGCTAATGAAACGGAGGGCAGACAACACCGCCTAATGAAATGGAGGGCAACAGACAACACTGTGTAATGAAGTAAAGGGCTGATAACACTGTCTATTATTATTATGGATTTATATCGCCAGCATCTTCCGTAGCACTTTACAATTACATGTATACATTCATATCAAGCTCTGCCCCCGAAGAGCTTACAATATAAGCACATTTACTTTATACATCAACCTATCAGTATGTCTTTATATTGGGGGGGAAACCAGAGTGCCCGGAGGAAACCCACCAAGCACGGGGAGATTCATACAAACTCCTTGCAGATGTGTCCAAGGGTGGAATCGAACTCAGGACCTCAGTGCTGCAAGGCCACAGTGCTAACCACTGAGCCACCGTGCTGCCCGAAGTAAGGGCTGACAACACGGTCTAATGAAGTAAAGGGCTGAAAACAATGAATAATTTAGTGGAGGACAACAACACTGTCTAATGACTGGAGGATTGTCTACACTGTTTAATGGAGGGATGACAACACTGTCTAATAAACTGGAGGGCTGACACCACTGTCTAATGAACTGGAGGGCTGAAAACAATGACTAATGAACTGGAGGACTGACAACACTGTGTAATAAACTGGAGGGTTGACTACACTGTTTAATTAAATGGAGGGCTGACAACACTGTCTAATGTACTGGAGGCTGAACACTGTCTAATGAACGGAGGGCTGACAACACTGTCTAATGAAGAAGGAAGACACCACTGTCTAATGAACTGGAGGGCTGGCAACACTCTCTAATGAACTGGAGGCTGGCAACACTCTCTAATGACTGGAGGGCTCGTAACACTCTCTAATGAACTGGAGGGCTTGTAACACTCTCTAATGAACTGGAGGGCTCGCAACACTCTCTAATACTGGGGGCTGACACACTGCTATGAACTGGGGGGCTGACAACACTGTCTAATGAACTGGGGGGCTGACAACACTGTCTAATGAACTGGGGGGCTGACAACACTGTCTAATGAACTGGGGGGCTGACAACACTGTCTAATGAACTGGGGGGCTGACAACACTGTCTAATGAACTGGGGGGCTGACAACACTGTCTAATGAACTGGGGGCTGACACAACTGTCTAATGAACTGGGGGCTGAACAACACTGTCTAATGAACTGAGGCTGACAACACTGTCTAATGACTGGAGGGCTGCACACTGTCTATGAACTGGAGGGCTGAAACCACTGTCTAATGAACTGGAGGGCTGACACCACTTTCTAATGAACTGGAGGGCTGACACCACTTTCTAATAAACTGGAGGGCTGACACCACTTTCTAATAAACTGGAGGGCTGACACCACTTTCTAATACTGGAGGCTGACACCACTTTCTAATAAACTGGAGGCTGACTCCCTTTCTAATAAACAGGAGAGCTAACACTGTCTAATGAACTGGAAGCTGACAACAATGTCTAATGAACTGGAGGGCTACCACTGTCTAATAATTGGAGGGCTAACACTGTCTAATGAACTGAGGGCTGACACCACTGTCTAATGAATTGAGGCTACACCACTGTCTAATGAATTGGAGGGCCGACACCACTTTCTAATAAACTGGAGGGTTGACAACAGTGTCTAATGAACTGGAGGGCTAACACTGTCTAATGAACTGGAGGGCTAACACTGTCTAATGAACTGGGGGGCTAACACTGTCTAATAACTGGGGGCTAACACTGTCAATAAAATGGAGAGGTGACAACAATCTAATGAACTGGAGAGCTGACAACACTGTCTAATGAACTGGGGGGCTGACAACACTGTCTAATGAACTGAGGGCTGACAACACTGTCTAATGAACTGGAGGGCTGACGACACGGTCTAATGAACTGGAGGGCTGAAACCACTGTCTAATGAACTGGGGGCTGACACCACTTTCTAATGAACTGGAGGCTGCACCCACTTTCTAATAAACTGGAGGCTGACACCACTTTCTAATAAACTGGGGGCTGACACCACTTTCTAATAACTGAGGGCTGACACCACTTTCTAATAAACTGGAGGGCTGACCCCACTTTCTAATAAACTGGAGGCTGACACCACTTTATCTAATAACGGAGGGCTGACTCACTTTCTAAAACAGGAGGCTAACACTGTCTAATGACTGGAGACTGACAACAATGTCTAATGAACTGGAGCTGACAACAATGTCTAATGACTGGAGGGCTAACAGCAATGTCTAATGACCGGAGGGCTGACAACACTAATGAACAGGAGGGCTGACCCCACTGTCTAATGAATTGGAGGGCTGACACCCCTGTCTAAAGAATTGGAGGGCTGGCAACACTCTCTTAATGAACTGGAGGTCTGGCAACACTCTCTTATGAACTGGAGGTCTGGCAACACTCTCTATGAACTGGAGGTCTGGCAACACTCTCTAATAACTGGAGGTCTGGCAACACTCTCAATGAACTGGAGGGCTGGCAACACTCTAATGAACTGGAGGGCTGGCAACACTCTATGAACTGGAGGGCTGGCAACACTCTAATGAACTGGAGGGCTGGCAACACTCTCTAATGAAACTGGAGGGCTGGCAACACTCTCAATGAACTGGAGGGCTGGCACCACTCTCTAATGAACTGGAGGGCCTGCACACGCTCACTTAGCCAAATTGCTGACCTTTCTTAAAAGACCACACCTCACACTTTCCTCACAATACAAACCACAGGGCAACTTACACACTCCAAACCTCAGATCCTGACAGTATTTGCACCTTCTATGAAAGTAACCACACAGGGCCAACTTACACACTCCAAACCTCAGATCCTGACAGTATTTGCACACTTCTATGAAAGTCTATATAAATCAAGACTGACACACTCAACACAAGATTGTTGAATATCTATAGTATAGTATAGTATAGTATTTGAGGTTGAATAAAGACATATGTCCATCCCATCTAGCAATATCCTCATTTCCTGCCTAACTGTTGATCCAGAGGAAGGCAAAAAAACCCCCACCAAATTTATGAAGGGGGAAAAAATTCCTTCCTGACTCCAAGTGGCAATCGGAAATTTCCCTGGATCAACTCTACTTTATGTATCAATACAAGTAACTTGCAACATTCCTTGTTTGCAGAAACTCATCCAGCTTTTTTTTTTTAAACTCTCCAATGAACCTGCCATAACAACGTCCACTGAAAGACAGTTCCATAGCTTTACCGTTCTCACAGTGAAAACCCCTTTCTGAACTTGAAGCCTAAACCTTTTTTCTTCGGATGTCCTCTAACATGTTCTATTGGTGAACAATGCCCCAGATAGTTTATTGTATGGCCCGTTAATGTATTTATACACAGTAATCATATCCCCACGCAAGAGCCTTTTCTCCAGCGTACATAATTGTAACTTTTCCAGTCTCTCCTCATATTCAAGCTCCCCCAATCCCCTTATTAATTTAGTTGCCCTCCTCTGAACCCTCTCCATTTCAAAGATGTCCTTTTTGTACACAGGATTACAAAATTGCACAGCATATTCCAAATGAGGCCTTACCAATGCTTTGTAAAGAGGGAGAATAAAATTTCTTCCCTTAAATCCATACCTCTCTTTATACAAGACAATACCATGCTGGCTCTGGCTGTTGCTGCCTGGCACTGCTTGCTTGCTTTAAATTTGTTATCCACTGAAACTCCAAGATCCCTTTCCAACAGGGATTCACTTAACACAGAGCCATTAGTATAAGCAGCACAAGGATTTTCAGTCCCAAAATGCATCATCTTAGATTTATCAACATTGAATCTTATCTGCAACTTAGCAGCCCAATGTCACAATCTATCTAGACAGTGAAAACCCCTCACAGTGAAAACCCCTTTCTGAACTTGAAGCCTAGACCTTTTTTCTTCGAATGTCCTCTAACATGTTCTATTGGTGAACAATGCCCCAGATAGTTTATTGTATGGCCCGTTAATGTATTTATACACAGTAATCATATCCCCACGCAAGCGCCTTTTCTCCAGCGTACATAATTGTAACTTTTCCAGTCTCTCCTCATATTCAAGCTCCCCCAATCCCCTTATTAATTTAGTTGCCCTCCTCTGAACCCTCTCCATTTCAAAGATGTCCTTTTTGTACACAGAATTACAAAATTGCACAGCATATTCCAAATGAGGCCTTACCAATGCTTTGTAAAGAGGGAGAATAAAATTTCTTCCCTTAAATCCATACCTCTCTTTATACAAGACAATACCATGCTGGCTCTGGCTGTTGCTGCCTGGCACTGCTTGCTTGCTTTAAATTTGTTATCCACTGAAACTCCAAGATCCCTTTCCAACAGGGATTCACTTAACACAGAGCCATTTATAGTATAAGCAGCACAAGGATTTTCAAGTCCAAAATGCATCATCTTAGATTTATCAAACATTGAATCTTATCTGCAACTTAGCAGCCCAATGTCACAATCTATCTAGATCACCCTGCAACGATTGCACATCCTCGGAAGTTTTTAATGGTCGACAAAGTTTTGTGTCGTCAGCAAACACAGAAACTTTGCTGACAATACTCACTTCCAAATTATTAATAGATTAAATAGAAGCGGCCCCAACACAGAACCCTGTGGCACCCCACTTAGCACTTTAGTCCATAATGATGAAGCCCCAATAACAACTACTATCTGCATCCTATTCATTAACCAATTTTCTATACATGTACAAATGTGACTCCCCAGACCAACAGACCTCAGATTATACATTAGTCGCCTATGGGGGACTGTATCAAAAGCCTTTGCAAAATCCAAGTAAACTACATCTACTGCTATGCCAGAGTCTAAATTTTTTACTTACTTCCTCATGTCAAGCAAGTTAGTTTGACAAGATTTATTCCTCCTAAATCCATGCTGGTTACTACTTATAATGTCAGTCCTTGAAACATACTCTAGAACATGTTCCCTTATTAAACTTTCCAGGATCTTCCCCACCACTGAAGTGAAACTTACAGGGCTGTATTTACCCGGCTGTGAACAACTACCCTTTTTGAATATTGGAATAACATCAGCCTATTTCCAATCCAGAGGCACACCACCAGACATGAGGGAATCTGCAAAAATAAGAAACGATGGCCTAGATAAAACTGAACTTAGCTCCCTAAGTACCCGAGGATGTATTTTATCCGGTCCAGAAGATTTATTAAATTTTAACCTTATTTAGTTCTTTCTATACCATATCCTCAGTTAACCAAAGTGCACTTAAATCTTTTATTGCTACTATTTTACCGATTAGAAGGCACCCTACATGCTTTCATTATTTCAACAGCCGCAGATGGAAATATTGTACATATAACATATGTTTGCTCATCACACAAGTTCTATAGCAAAAGATGCCCATAACCAGTTTATTTATGTAGCAAAAAACAAAGGGCTTACCTCCAAATATTTAGAAATGCTAACAAGGGACAAGTTGGTGAGGAGTTGCAGCGTACTCTGAATTTTGGCCATGCTCTATTTACTAAAGCCACTCCCACTTTGTTCAGGTTACACTCATTTTAAAGACCACTATTCCCATTTTACATTGTTGCCCGCCACATTTTCAAGTGTTTGATGTCATTAAGATAGCAGAAACCGGCTAATAAACTGAAGGCATTGGCTAATATATATAAGGACACTGGCTAATGAAACGGGAGGGCAGACAACACCGCCTAATGAAATGGAGGGCAGACAGACAACACTGTGTAATGAAGTAAAGGGCTGATAACACTGTCTATTATTATTATGGATTTATATAGCGCCAGCATCTTCCGTAGCACTTTACAATTACATGTATACATTCATATCAAGCTCTGCCCCGAAGAGCTTACAATATAAGCACATTTACTTTATACATACAACCTATCAGTATGTCTTTATGATTGGGGGGGAAACCAGAGTGCCCGGAGGAAACCCACGCAAGCACGGGGAGATTCATACAAACTCCTTGCAGATGTGTCCAAGGGTGGAATCGAACTCAGGACCTCAGTGCTGCAAGGCAACAGTGCTAACCACTGAGCCACCGTGCTGCCCGAAGTAAAGGGCTGACAACACGGTCTAATGAAGTAAAGGGCTGAAAACAATGAATAATTTAGTGGAGGACAGACAACACTGTCTAATGAACTGGAGGATTGTCTACACTGTTTAATGGAGGGATGACAACACTGTCTAATAAACTGGAGGGCTGACACCACTGTCTAATGAACTGGAGGGCTGAAAACAATGACTAATGAACTGGAGGACTGACAACACTGTGTAATGAACTGGAGGGTTGACTACACTGTTTAATTAAATGGAGGGCTGACAACACTGTCTAATGTACTGGAGGCTGAAAACACTGTCTAATGAACTGGAGGGCTGACAACACTGTCTAATGAAGTAAAGGGAAGACACCACTGTCTAATGAACTGGAGGGCTGGCAACACTCTCTAATGAACTGGAGGGCTAGGGCTGGCAACACTCTCTAATGAACTGGAGGCTCGTACACCTCTAATAACTGGAGGGCTTGTAACACTCTCTAATGAACTGGAGGGCTCGCAACACTCTCTAATGAACTGGAGGGCTGACAACACTGTCTAATGAACTGGAGGGCTGACAACACTGTCTAATGAACTGGGGGGCTGACAACACTGTCTAATGAACTGGGGGGCTGACAACACTGTCTAATGAACTGGGGGCTGACACACTGTCTAATGAACTGGGGGGCTGACAACACTGTCTAATGAACTGGGGGCGGACAACACTGTCTAATGAACTGGGGGGCTGACAACACTGTCTATGAACTGGGGGCTGACAACACGTGTCAATGAACTGGGAAGGCTGACAACACTGTCTAATGAACTGGAGGGCTGACACACTGTCTAATGAACTGAGGGCTGAACCACTGTCTAATGAACTGGAGGGCTGACCACCACTGTCTAATGAACTGGAGGGCTGACACCACTTTTCAATAAACTGGAGGGCTGACACCCCCGAGCTCTGACCACTTTCTAATAAACTGGAGGGCTACACCACTTTCTATAAACTGGAGCTGACACCACTTTCTATAAACTGGAGGCTGACTCATTTCTAATAAACAGGAGAGCTAACACTGTCTAATGACTGGAGAGCTGACAACAATGTCTAATGAACGGGGGCTAACACTGTCTAATGAATTGGAGGGCTAACACTGTCTAATGAACTGGAGGGCTGACACACATGTCTAATGAATGAGGGCTGACACCACTGTCTAATGAATTGGAGGGCCGACACCACTTTCTAATAAACTGGAGGGTTGACAACAGTGTCTAATGACTGGAGGGCTAACACTGTCTAATGAACTGGAGGTCAACACTGTCTAATGAACTGGGGGGCTAACACTGTCTAATGAACTGGGGGGCTAACACTGTCTAATAAAATGGAGAGGTGACAACAATGTCTAATGAACTGGAGAGCTGACAACACTGTCTAATGAACTGGGGGGCTGACAACACTGTCTAATGAACTGGAGGGCTGACAACACTGTCTAATGAACTGGAGGGCTGACGACACTGTCTAATGAACTGGAGGGCTGAAACCACTGTCTAATGAACTGGAGGGCTGACAACCACTTTCTAATGAACTGGAGCTGACACCCTTTCTAATAACTGGAGGGCTGACACCACTTTCTAATGAACTGGAGGGCTGACACCACTTTCTAATAAACTGGAGGGCTGACACCACTTTCTAATAAACTGGAGGGCTGACACCACTTTCTAATAAACTGGAGGGCTGACACCACTTTCTAATAAACTGGAGGGCTGACTCCACTTTCTAATAAACAGGAGGCTAACACTGTCTATGAACTGGAGAGCTGACAACAATGTCTAATGAACTGAGGGGCTGACAACAATGTCTAATGAACTGGAGGGCTAACAGCAATGTCTAATGACCGGAGGGCTGACAACACTAATGAACAGAGGGCTGACACCACTGTCTAATGAATTGGAGGGCTGACACCCCTGTCTAAAGAATTGGAGGGCTGGCAACACTCTCTTAATGAACTGGAGGTCTGGCAACACTCTCTTAATGAACTGGAGGTCTGGCAACACTCTCTTATGAACTGGAGTGTCGGCAACACTCTCTAATGAACTGGAGGTCTGGCAACACTCTCTAATGAACTGGAGGGCTGGCAACACTCTAATGAACTGGAGGGCTGGCAACACTCTAATGAACTGGAGGGCTGGCAACACTCTAATGAACTGGAGGGCTGGCAACACTCTAATGAACTGGAGGGCTGGCAACACTCTCTAATGAACTGGAGGGCTGGCAACACTCTCTAATGAACTGGAGGGCTGGCAACACTCTCTAATGAACTGGAGGGCTGGCAACACTCTCTAATGAACTGGAGGGCTGGCAACACTCTCTAATGAACTGGAGGGCTGACAACACTGTTTAATGAACGGGAAGGCCGACTACCAAGGCTAATGAATAGGAGGGCTAAACAACACTGCTAATGAACTGCAGGGCAAACACTGTTCAATGAAATGTAGGGATAAAAACAATGTCAATGAATGGAGGTCTAACAACACTATCTAATGAACTGGAGGGCTTAAACACTGTAATGAAAGAGGACTGACACCACTTTTCAATGAACTGGAGGGCTGACAACAGTTTTTTAACAAACTGAAAAGCTGACATACTGATAAATGGACTGGAGGGCACCCTGTCTAGTGAACTGAGGGGCTAACAACACTGTCTAAGAAACTGGAGGGCTGACAACACTGTTCTAATGAACTGGAGGGCTGACAACACTGTCTAATGAACTGGAGGGCTGACAACACTGTCTAATGAACTGGGGCTGACAACACTGTCTATGAACTGGAGGCTGACACACTGTCTAATGAACTGGAGGGCTGACAACACTGTCTAATGAACTGGAGGGCTGACAACACTGTCTAATGAACTGGAGGCTGACATGACGAACATGTCTAATGAACTGAGGGCTAAAAACAATGTAATGAACAGGAGGGCTGACAACACTGTCTATGAACTAGGGGCTGACAACACTGTCTAATGAACTAGGGGGCTGACAACACTGTCTAATGAACTGGAGGGCTGATAACACTGCTAATGAACTGATGGCTGACAACACTGTCAATGAATTGAGGGCTAACAAAGTCTAATGAACTGGAGGCTAACAGCAATGTCTAATGAACCGAGGGCTGACAACACTATCTAATGAACAGAGGGCTGACCCACTGTCTAATGAATTGGAGGCTGACACCACTGTCTAATGAACTGGAGAGCTGACAACAATGTCTAATGAACTGGAGAGCTGACAACAATTCTAATGAACGGAGAGCTGACAAACAATGTCTAATGAACTGGAGAGCTGACAACAATGTCTAATGAACTGGAAGCTGACAACAATGTCTAATGAACTGGAGGGCTAAACAACAATGTATAATGAACAGGAGGGCTGACACACACTGTCTAATGAACAGGAGGGCTGACACCACTGTCTAATGAACAGAGGGTCTGACACCCACTGTCTAATGAACAGGAGGGCTGACACCACTGTCTAATGAACAGGAGGGCTGAACCACTGTCTAATGAAAAGGAGGGCTGACAACACTGTCTAATGAAAGGAGGGCTGACAACACTGTCTAATGAAAAGGAGGCTGACAACACTGTCTAATGAACAGAGGGCTGCAACAGTGTCTAATGAACTGGAGGGCTAAAACAATGTAAGAACTGGGGGCTGACAACACTGTCTAATGAACTGGGGGACTGACACCACTTTCTAATGAACTGGAGGGCTGACAACAGTGTTTAACAAACTGAAAAGCTTGACAATACCGTCTAATGAACTGGAGGGCAAACACTGTCTAATGAACTGAGGGCTGACACCACTGTCTAATGAATTGGAGGCCGACACCACTGTCTAATGAATTGAGGGCCGACACCACTTTCTAATAAACTGGAGGGCTGACAACAGGTCTAATGAACTGGGGGCTCCACTGTCTAATGAAGTGGAGGCAACACTGTCTAATGAACTGGAGGGCTAACACTGTCTAATAAACTGGAGAGCTGACAACAATGTCAATGAACTGGAGACTGACAACAATGTCTAATGAACTGGAGGGCTAACAACAATGTCTAATGAACCGAAGGGCTGACAGCAATGTCTATTGAACCGGAGGGCTGACAACACTATCTAATGAACGGAGGGCTGACAACACTATCTAATGAACGGGAGGGCTGACACACTGTCTAATGAACTGGAGGGCTGACACACACTGTCTAATGAACTGGAGGGCTGACACCACTGTCTAATGAACAGGAGGGCTGACACCACTGTCTAATGAACAGAGGGCTGACACCTTTCTAATGAACAGAGGGCTGACACCACTGTCTAATGACAGAGGACTGACACAACTGTCTAATGAACAGGAGACTGACACCACTGTCTAATGAACGAGGGCTGACACCACTGTCTAATGAACAGGAGGCTGACACCACTGTCTAATGAACAGGAGGGCTGACACCACTGTCTAATGAACAGGAGGGCTGACACCACTGTCTAATGAACAGGAGGGCTGACACCACTGTCTAATGAACAGGAGGCTGACACCACTGTCTAATGAAAGGAGGGCTGACACCACTGTCTATGAACAGGAGGGCTGACACCACTGTCTAATGAACAGGAGGCTGACAACTTCATGAACTGGAGGGGCTCGGACAACACTGTCTAATGAACTGGAGGGCTGACAACACTGTCAACTGGAGGGCGTACAACAGGCTCAGCAACATGTCATGAACTGGGCTGACAACACTGTCATGAACTGGAGGGCTGACAACACTGTCATGAACTGGAGGGATGACAACACTGTCTAATGAACTGGAGGGACACTGAACGAGGATGACACACTGTCATGAACTGGAGGGATGACAACACTGTCTATGAACGGAGTGCTGACACACTAAGAACTGGAGGCTGACAACACTGTCTAATGAACTGGAGGTCTGACACCACTGATAATGAACTGGGGGCTGACACACTGACTAATGAACTGGAGGGCTGACAACACTGACTAATGAACTGGAGTGCTGACAACACTGACTAATGAACTGGAGGGCTGACAACACTGTCTAATGAACTGGAGGTCTGACAACACTGACTAATGAACTGGAGGGCTGACAACACTGACTAATGAACTGGAGGGCTGACAACACTGTCTAATGAACTGGAGGGCTGACCACAGTCTATTCAATTATGTACACTGGAGAAAAGGCACTTGCGTGGGGATATGATTACAGTGTATAAATACATTAACGGGCCATACAATAATCTATCTGGGGCATTGTTCACCAATAGAGCATATTAGAGGACAGATGGACATATTATAGTATTTGAGGCTGAATAAAGACATACGTCCATCCAGTTCAACCCATCTAGCAATATCCTCATTTCCTGCCTAACTGTTGATCCAGAGGAAGGCAAAAAAAACCCACCAAATTTATGAAGGGGGAAAAAATTCCTTCCTGACTCCAAGTGGCATCGAAATTTCCCTGGTTCAACTCTACTTTATGTATCAATACCATATAACTTGCAACATTCCTTGTTTGCAGAAACTCATCCAGCTTTTTTTTAAAAACTGACCAATGAACGCCATAACAACGTCCACTGGAAGACAGTTCCATAGCTTTACACCGTTCTCACAGTGAAAAACCCTTTCCGAGCTTGAAGCCTAAACCTTTTTTCTTCTTCAAGTCTTAAGGGATGTCCTCGTGTCCTTTGACATGTTCTATTGGTGAACAATGCCCCAGATGTTTTATGTATGGCCTGTTAATGTATTTAACGCTTTTCTCCAGCGTACATAATTGTAACTTTTCCAGTCTCTCTTCATATTCAAGCTCCCCCAATCCCCTTATTAATTTAGTTGCCCTTCTCTAACCCTTTCCATTTCAAAGATGTCCTTTTTGTACACGATTCCTAAATTGCACTGCATATTCCAAATGAGGCCTACCAATGCTTTGTAAAGAGGGAGAATTACATTTTCCTCCCTTGAATCCATACCTCTCTTTATACAAGACATACCATGCTGGCTCTGGCTGTTGCCGCCTGGCACTGCTTGCTACCTTTAAGTTTGTTATCCACCAAAACTCCAAGATCCCTTTCCAACGGGATTTCCTTAAGACTTAACGGACTGAACGGTAAAGCTATGGAACTGTCCAGTGAACGTTGTTATGGCAGGTCATTGGTCAGTTTAAAAAAAAGCTGGTGAGTTTCTGCAAACAAGGAATGTTGCAAGTTACTGGTATTGATCCATAAAGTAGAGTTGATCCAGGGAAATTTCCGATTGCCACTTGGTGGCGGGAAGGAATTTCCCCCCCCCCTTCATACATTTTTAAAGTTTTTTTTTTGCCTTCCTCTGGATCAACAGTTAGGCAGGAAATGTGGGTATTGTTAAATGGGTTGGACTAGATGGTCTTTATTGAAACTCAAATACTATACAATACTAATTAACTGGAGGGATGACAATACTGTCTAACAAACTGAAAGGCTGGCAACACTGTCTAACGAACTGGAGGGCTAACAACACTGTCTAATGAACTGAGGGCTAACACTGTGTAATAACTGGAGGGATGGACAACACCGTCCAATAATCTAGAGGGCAGACAACTGTCTAATGAACTGGAGGGCAACAACACTGCCCAATGAACTGGAGGGCTGACACACTAATGAACTGAGGGCTGAACACTAATGAACTGGAGGGCTGACAACACTAATGAACTGGAGGGCTGACAACATTGTCTAATGAGCTAAATGGCTGACAACACTGTCTAATGAACTGGAGGGTTGACAACATGTCTAATAACTGAGGGCAGGCTCACCACTGTCTAATGGACTGGAGGGCTGAATAACACTGCCTAATGAACTGGAGGGCTAACAGCACTGTCAAATGAACTGGAAGGCAGAATCACTGGATGAAAGGCTGGTTTAACACATTCCAGTGGAGGGATGATTGTTTTAAAGGTCATGTCCAGTGGTGCCTTGAATACACAGCCGTAACCAGGAAGTAGAGCGTCTGTCATCTGCAGAGCAGAGGAGGGACTGGTCAGGCAAGTCCCTTCAGGGGCATCTTTGGCATTTCATTATAATGTGAATCTGGGTTTTGGGGGGTCCTCTGCATTTGTATCAAAAACTGTTTTTTTCAACTGGACATACCCTTTTAACTAAAATAATTAAATCTGTTTAAGGGCTGCGCACACTATCGAGATTTTAACGCAATTGCATTCGATCACCATTTTAAAGAAACGAATCGCATTCAATTTCTTATCTCAAATGAAGAAATTGCATGCGTGATCGCGTTTGTGGCGCAGTGTGGCCATGCCCTTAATGTGGTTATATCGGTTTTCTACAAGTGCTGCCCAGGCTGCGCAGGACTTTGTAGGAAGACAGAACAATGTATGGGGGTCTAAGACAGGTATCCACCTCTCCCAGATCTTCCAGGAGTCTCCCTGAATTGGAGTGGTCTCCCGCGACGGAGAGAGAGTCCTGAATCTCCTCCCAGCCACACCCCCTTTTTGTGCACCACACCCTGAACCGCCACACACAACCCATACTTCGCGCCTCCCCCCACCCTCCTTGGGTGAGTGCCCTGCCCACGTGACGTCACGCCACATCACCACTAAGAGATAAGCATGCTCCACACCACCCCCCCATATTCAAGCTCCCCCCAATCCCCTTATTAATTTAGTTGCCCTTCTCTGAACCCTTTCCATTTCAAAGATGTCAGCCACTGTTTAACTACATGCTTTTTTTTAAACATTTAGCTAGTAAGCTGTCTTACTAGCTAAATGTTAAACAGTGACTGGCAGTTTCTTCCAGACCACATTCACTGACCAGTGTCCCTGTGAACTTCGCTCCTAAACGGAAATTGGATCCTTATTCTTATGCTCCTCCTGACTATACCTCGTAACTTTTACTCCTCTTCCACTGCATTTCTGTCCTACCTGAGTTTACTAAGCAGCAGATGAGGTACATATCTCTAAGGCAATTGTTTCCCGTCTGCAGTGTCATGTTGAGTAAAGTTTTTTGTTTTTTTTTTAAAAACCGGAACTTCCGTTCAAAAAAAACTTTATTCGTTCTGACGCTAACCGTCTGGGACACAAGAGAAAACGGGAATTGATTTCCGGGACATTAAAAAGCGATCCTGGACAGCGGGACACAGGTAGCATCTGTTGGGTCCTGTGCTAAACAATCTGAAAAAATGATAGAAAAGCCAATTATTACAGTTACAAACCAGGAGGGAAATCCCTAATTAGGCGCGTGCCCCATGATAATTTTTTCCCTCTAAACCTTTTTTGCAATACTTATACTGCTCCTTGTTGTACCTGGAAGGATATATTTACCTTTCAGTCTACTAGTCCCTCTTGTCATGGTGTCCAACTTCTTTTACAGCTATATGAATCTTCATTCTTCTTCGTACAGCTGTAAATAAGGTGGTTTGGTGTACTGCATAGCTATCTTAAGTTATTGTTTTTGTGAGTGACAGATAACACCGAGGGTGGGAGATAGCTGATGGACTGGCAGACTTAGTGCTAGGCCACACTAGTGCATTTTTAAGCTTGATGTGATTGCGATCCGATCACCACTATAAAAGTGCATGAGCGGCCAAAACGCATGTGCAATTGCTTGCCCGTTTCTGGACGTTCATAAGCGCTACAGTGTGTGCCTCAATCCTAAAGTGCCTGTCCACCCCCAAAACTAAAATTTAACCCACTACTGGCCCCACTCTGAAGTTTAAAACAAGCCTTACCTTTAATTTCTGCTCCAAATAGTTCTCCTTTTATGCCCCACCAAAGTCCAGGAAACTGCAGTTTAGGAGCTCTGTGTGACTCATCCTGCTCCTGTGTCTGCCTCAACCTCGACAAGTTTGAGGCATGCGCAGGAGAGTCCTCCCTCTTCCTCCGTTTGCCTGTCCCTCCCCCTAGCTCAAAATCCCTTGGCTATAATATAGGTATAGGTCCCCCAGCCCCAACCGCCTAATATTTTTAAAGAAAGTGCACAGATCTTTACTTACCTTACCACTCTCCCCTGGCGTTTTGAGCATCCGGCAGCCGCGTCCCGTTGGGGCTGCCTCTCAGCCAATCAGACGCGGCTGCCGATCCCGCCCCCTGCTTGCAAGCAGAGGCCCGCAGAGTGCGGCGGAGGAAGAGGTAAGGTAAGTAAAGATCTGTGCACTTTCTGAAAAAACTATTATTGCGGTTAGGGATGGGGGCCCTATACCTATATTATATCAAAAGGACCCAGAAGGGGTGGACATACCCTTTAAAGGAGTACTAAACTAAAATTGTTTTATTTCATAGTAGTAAAGCACCCCCCCCCTCCCTAAATAAACTGTAAATTACTACTCTAGTAAGTGGCATTAAAGTAAATGTAAGGCTGGGTACACACAAGAAAATTTTTTCAGCCTAACTTACCATTATTTCTGTGTATTCATTGGTCAGGTTGAAAATCTGCGGTGATGTCGGTTACCCAGCCTGGGCGATCGGATATTTTAAAAAATCACTGTGGATCAT
Source organism: Hymenochirus boettgeri (assembly GCA_019447015.1). NCBI lineage: Eukaryota > Metazoa > Chordata > Amphibia > Anura > Pipidae > Hymenochirus > Hymenochirus boettgeri. The sequence goes on along the minus strand of CM033475.1, from coordinate 119,943,762 downwards.
GCATCTCTTATGGAGTGACATTTGCCTCAACCAACCGTTTGCTAATGTCGAATGGTCATTCTGCATGAAAATCAGGCTGTGTATTCCCAGCCAAGACCCTGAAGAAATGAATAAGAAAACTGTGGCTACACAGTTATGACCTCAGTTAATGCACCATCTCCCTAATATTGGATTGGCTAAACACTAGTAGGAGTGACATGCAGTTTATGCAGTAGCTTTGGACTGTATATGTAATGCAATGGTCATAACCACACTGTAATACTAGAAGGCTGGGAAAGACACACAACCCCATGTTATAACGTAAATTTCTCAGCCCCCACATCAAGATATTCACCATTTCTTTGTTTTTTTGCATAAACCCAATTGTTTATGCCAAGAAAGTGAAAAATTTTTAGGGAATACATATGTATTGCACAACTAAAAACAGTGAAGTTTGGTTTTTAAAGGCATGTTCATCACCCCCCAAACTATAATTTAACTCACCACTATGTAGTGTGTAAAAATCCTTACCCACATCCCAGCTCCAAATGGTTCTCCTGTAGTCACCCCCAAAGTCCCAAAAACTGGCCAGCAGGAGTACTGCAGAGTCCATTTAGGACTCTGCCTCCTGTCTCCCTCCGGGAGAATTTGGCATGCGCACTGCAGCCTCTCACCAATCACGGACATGGCTGCCGCCCGCCCCCTCTTGCATTTCCATGCAAGCAGAGAAGCTGGGGCAGTGTGGCGAAGGAGAGAGGCATGGTAAGTAAAGATCATGGCACTTTCTGTGAATATAGTAATGCAGTTGGGGCTGGGGAGGGAGCTGTACATTATATCAAAGGTTTGTCAAAAGGGTGGACATGCCCTTAATAATTGAAGAGAGACACTGACAGGGAGATTCTTAAAAGTTCTTATCATTAAAATGGTGCTATTTTTGCCCCACCCAGTCAATGTTATCTTTCAAATGTTAAAAAAGAAGATCTGATTGGTTGGGCAAAATTAGAACCATTTTTAACGATAAGAACTTTCATTGAATACACCCTGCTAATGTTTAAATAATGAAAGACTGTATTGTGCAAACTAACACTAAATGGTTTTATACTTTTTTGAAAACAAAAGTTTTATCAAAAGTAACTTTAAATGGACTTGAAAACAAATGTAAAAGTCTTTAATTAGCACAGTCAAAGGCCTGATCTTATTCAGGTATGCAAAGTTGGTGTCTACTTACCCCAAACAAATAAAACTTACAGGGAGATTCAATAAATTTCTTATAGTTAAAATAGTGCTAATTTTGCCCCAACCATCAGATGTTAGCTATCTAATGTTTAAATAAGATCTGATTGGTTGGGGCAATTAGCACCATTTTTAAAGATAAAAATGTTATTGAATCTCCCTGTTAGTGCTGAAGGTGGCTCTAATATTTTTGCTTTGGGGGTGAGATTTTTTCTCAGCTCTTGAAGAAGCTTACCCTTGTTCGGTATCCTAGAATAGGAACTAGAATATAACCAAGTAGTTAAGCAAGTCCTTCATCTACTAGCCCCTTCTTTAGTCTGCTTCCTTATCCCGCTTTGCCTTAAATGGTATATTTAAGCTGAGGAACAGATCCTCCCAGCCAAGGCCCATCAGCCAAGCAAGCGCATAAATAGAATATCTTCTTCAACTATTGGTAACTCAGTGTGAATGGACACCTATTTTTTGTGAAGATAATTGTCATGTCTTTAATAAAATTAACTTTTACAAGTCCGTAATATGATTGAAATAGGGTGATTTTTCTTATTTACAGATGCGTTGCTAAATGCTTGATTTTATTTTTAGGGTAACCTGTTTCCCAGTAAACATGTCCGGGATTATGACAATGCTTCAACAGTTTGTCAATGGCCTCAGGAGCAGAAATGAAAGAAATTCGCACAAAAGCAGCAAAAGATCTTCAGCACTATGTCACAACTGAACTTCGAGAAGTAGCTATTATCAAAATGAGAAAAAATAATTAATCCAATGTTTAGTTTTTATGTCTTTCACGTTTCTATCAGTTGTAATCTAAACTTTTTTTTTTTATAAATTAGCCTTTTGTTTTTTTAATAATCGCATTCCAAAAGGAATATGTACAGAGAAGGACATGGAGAATTACCTGCCTTAAGGATAGCTAGTAAAAATGAACTATTTTAAAAATATATATACAATATAGTAACCTGGGGCAGGAGTAGGTGGATTGATTATTCCTACCTCCCTATTGTTTGAGGAGCTACAGCACAACAGTTTTCATTTGCCAGGTTAATTCTGGACTACTTCTTTATTAAGGAAATTGTTTCACTCCCAAAAGTGGGAGTTCACTTTAGGAGCAAACTATTCCTTTAAAGATAGTGCTGAAGGAAGATGAGGAATCTGTTTTCTTTGGGTTGGTGCTCCTCACAGAAACATATTGGGAGGTAAGAATTCCCTGTCCTATATCCTTGTCCCAGGTACTTTTCATTTTAACTTTTTTTAAATAAAACTTTATACACACTTTAGTTCTCCTTTAATGTATTACAGTGCTTGACAAATCCCGGTCACTAAAAAACAAAAAAATTAATCCTGGCGACTGAGAAAATTTACTGCAGGGTACAAGTTATATTATTATAGTTACATCAGGCCATCAGTCTGGGAGTTAAATGGTGATCTTTTCGCACCTCTGCCATCTGGTGTGAATGGGGGATGTTTGCGTACACTCCATACCTATTTTGGACCTGTTATACGTCTGGTGCACAAGTGTCCCACTACGTGAGAAGGATGACATGGTCGGGTCTATCTTCTTCCTGACCTTAGTGTCCCCCTGGGGGTTCCGTTTCTGGCCCGCATGATGTGGAAGTAAAGCTGGACCAGTTCTAGACCACCATCAATAAATAGATGGCGGGTGATGCAGCTCAACCAGACGGCTGGTAGATTGTGTAGAAACAGGCTACCAGGATTATCAGAAGGTCAGCAGGGACTGGCACAGGCATTCAAGATGGACAAGGTGCCCTTCTCCTCCGGGCTCAACCGGGCTGTGCTTTCACGGGGAGGCTTATGAGCTATAGGGGAATTGTTCGCTCAGCAGCCTGGCCAATGATCATGACAATGTTCCCGTTTCTACTGCACACACATGTTGGCTGATGTCTCTGTGAGACTTGAGATTTTTAGATGCTATGCATCACTTTTACCCAATTTAATGCCAACATACCTGGCATAAGACTGCCTTGTTGCTGGAGTGTAGTTTCCAAACATCTGAAATGTTTAAGTTCTATGTCACTACCTATACCATCTGAGAGCTGTGGCATCACCCCAGTCTTAGGTTTTATGTTTTACCCCAGGGATGGATACATCTCTGGTGCCAGTAGGCCTAGAAATTGATGCTTGCAGATATTTCATAAAAGGGGATCTATTGGCATTTGCATATAGGTTTGGATGGCTTCTAGATTTTTTCTGTCTTACACTTGCTGTCAATCATTTCACTCTTGGTTTACACCCTTTCAGTACCACAGCATGTATATATACGTTTTGTACATGAAAGGCTCAAATTGCCATGGAAGTTAACAGGGTATATTCAGTCCACAGCACTTTATTTTTCTTGTAATTTGCACTTGTGCATGCGTCCCATTTGAGTTAGTTGGTGGCCATTTCTCTGTGTGCACCCACGCATGTAGCACACCGTTTGATTCAGGACATGTGAAGATTGACATTTAGTGTTTTTTTTGTCAAGTGGGTTTAGGTAGGATTTCAACCTTTAAATTGTCTTATTTTATTTTTTCACAAAATCTAAAGCATGGAGTTCTATGGATTACTGCATCTGGAATTCTTCATGTATGTATGAATTTGGTACCATAACATAGCTGAAGGTCTGTAGATTCCTAAATATATAGTTTTGTGAGGTGTATTCCAAGTTTTGGGGTGTTTCCTTTAAAAAGTGTAGGCTGTTCAAATTACAGAGCACCTAGATTTTTTCTTGTAATTGCACCTATGCATGCCTTCCCATTTGGCCTAGTTGGTGGCCAGTTTCTGTTGCATGTGGAAGATTGACATTTAGTGTTTTTTTTATTTGTGGGGGTTTCCAAGGTTAGGAGCTGTTAACTTTGAAAAAGAGTACCTGTTCAAATTACAGAGCACTTTGATTTTTCTAGTAATTGCACTTGTGCATGCGTCCATTTGAGCTAGTTGGTGGCCACGTCTCTGTGTGCATCCACGCATATGGCATACCGTTTGATTCAGGACATGTGGGAGATTGACATTTTGTGTGTTTTTTTGCTGTCAGTGGGTGTATGTAGATTTCAACCTTTGAATCATCTTATTTTAGTTTTTCACAAAATCTCCTAAAAACACAGGGTTCTTTGGATTACTGCATCTGGCTTTTTCATGTATGTATGAAAGCTTGGCACAGTAACATAGCTGAAGGTGTGTAGAATTCTTAAAATATATAGTTTGTTGGGTATTTCCATGTTTTCAGGGTGTTTTCCTGAAAAAGGGTAGGCGTGTTCAAATTACGTACCATTTGATTTTTTTCTTGTAATTGCACTTGTGCATGCATCCCATTTGAGGTAGTTGGTGGCCACGTCTCTGGTATGCATATGGCATACCATTTGATTCAGAATATTTGGGAGATTGATTTTGGTAACTTTTTTTTTTTCATTACTTGGGTTTTGGCAAGATTTTTAACTTTAAATTTTTTTTACCTTATTTCGAAAATCTGCTAATAGTGCAAATTCTACAAAGATCTGCGCTCACACCATTGATGGTATGAATGAATAAATGGCACATTTATTGCTTAAAGTGTGTGGATTCTTAGAATATATAGTTGTGGTATTTTTGAGTTGAGGGTGTTTTAGATTGAAAATCTGGAAAGTTGCTGTTATTGGGCCACTGTGCATTGGCTCACTTTGTGAGTATGGCTTCCACATCCGTGTGTGTAACCATGCATATGGCATACCGTTGATTCAGGACATTTGGGGGATTGATTTTTGGTAACTTTTTTACATTTCTTTGGTTTTGGCATGATTTCTACTTTCGAAAGTTGATTTTTTTGCTCTGACCGCTTCAATTCAGATCCAGGGTGGAAGAGCCTGGTCTGTCTCATAATGGCACAGTTACTGTCAGATCCTCGTCCCCTCTCTCCACATTCATGTTTGTAGTGCTGTGCTTTTCCTCCCCCTCTGCTGCTCTGTCCTCGCCTGTCGCTACTGCTGTGATTAAGAGTGAGACAGAGTTGAATCTCACGCTCTCTTGCTGTACTCTCTGGTAGGAGGGCGGGAGGGATCGCACATTTGGCAGTGTTCGGGGCACTCGTGGCTATCGAGCACTAGCAAGAGATTCGGGGCACTTTTAGCAAAAGGTCCTCGGGGCACATGCCCCGGATCTTGTAACATAGATACGCCATTGATTTTGTCTCTGATTTTACAGTTGAGAAAAAAAGGAATATGAAGTAAATAACTTACAAATGGACGAAGAGCTGTGCCCGGGTATTTTGCATTTTTGATACAAACTTACCCTACTAATAAAATCCTGTGGGTTTGTAGTTTCTAAAAATATCTCACTTTTAGGGATATTTTTGTTAATTTGGTAGATTTCAATGTTAACCGTCAGAGGTGGTTACCGTATACATTTATTTGGTGTAATATTCTTGAAGGTGCAGTTTTTAGTTTGGGTTGTGTCTCCTGTACAGGAATAGTGGGGTACCTACATATGTCTGGTGTTGAACTCTGTAATATCAGAGCTTTTAGAACATAAGAAGTTGTGTGGTGTGTCTCCCCACCTTTGTTTGTCTACTGCCTGCTGCTGGACTCCAGCGATTGATTTACAATGATTTCAATAAGGCTATATTTTTAAGGTATCCCATACGTTAGCTCACTAATTTTACGTAGTTGTGCCCCGTCCTCTTTAAAAAGTTAACTCCCAGAGCTAAAAAGCAAGGATTAGAAAGGTCGACAAGAAAAAAAAAGTTATGTAATATTATGGTAATTAATCCTAATCCTGTGTGATTTACTTAAAAATGATTTGCCCCAGTTTACATGACCTTTAAGAGGGCATAGTAACAGGGTTTACCCACTTATATTTTCCATCTGTAATACAATGGTAATCTACAACGTGGCAATAAAAGAAGAAATAAAAAATACTGGGATGCCACTTTTGAACTGTGTACTGTAAATACGCACAATTCTTTGTGCCTTTTATTCCTGTCTAATAGAATACGACTTATAGAGCTATCAGTTGGATAAAGCAGGAATAGCGCAATCAGTAGATCTCCTGATGTTTGAAAACATACAACTACCACATTCCCTAACTCCAGAATCCTTATAGAAGAATGCTGTAATTTTTAGTTTTTCAAATCTCTGGAGATTTACCTGGTTGCCTATCCCATGAATAAAGGTACTGGCTGTTGTACCAGGTATACATTTCTAAAAGCTTGCATAATTACTAGTGTAAGCAACTTAATTTTTTTTTCTTCAGAATTATGCTGCATATTGAAAAGTCATACTTTTAAAAACGTAATTTTCCTTTTGTGGGACTTCATAGTTAACTAACATTTAAGTTTTTTTTATGTTTAAGGCAACTGTTGTTTAAAATGTTTAAACTTACTGCTTTCCAGTAGCTTTAGTGACATGTACCAGGCCCTTTGCTCATCCCCCTCTGCTTACTAACACCTACAGGGAGATTCAATAAGGTCTTTATTCATTTAAAATGGTGCAATTTTGCCCCAACCAATCAATCTTAACATTGAAAGCTAACATATGATGTGTTGGGGCAAATTTCAGCAGAATGGATCTTATTTTAGACAGAAGAAGAAAGTAAAATTTCAGACTGCTTCTGCCTAAGGTTACACAGGCAGAAAAAGGCAAATGTTTTTGTAGACTGAAAATCGCTGCAAAAATTGATTTACATTGAGGGTATTGTTGCATGCTATACTAAAGTTTGTACAGCTCGCACATGTGCAGAAGAAATCTTTAATGGCTTATGAAGTCATCTGTTGCAGTCAATCACACAGGACTGGCTAAAGGACAGCGAGTGGCTATATGTCAGACACAATGAAAATACTGTGGAGTGATAAATGTCCCTGGGCAAAATTGCACTTATTCACATGTTTTATATATCTATCTCAGTTACCACATATTACTGTTTTCAACATCAGTGCAAGGTCAACATTGGTGCAGATCCAGAAAAAAAAAGAACTTATAGCTCAGCCCTAAGTCTGCACTAGAACTACCAATCCTCCAGCCAACCAACCCTTAACATATCCATGCAAAACAGCCGGCTAAAAAATCAAAAAGTGCTGAAACCTTGCCCTCCCCACTTTGCTTTGCCCTATTGATTTGCTACCCTAGACTATACACCTACAGGCAATACATACCCGCTGTCAAATGTCCTTCCCATTGTCTCTTAATCATTACCAAGTTTTGATCTCCGTGGAGTCTATAATTTGGTCCGAATTCGTGGAGGGGGGCTAATGGAAACCATTTTTTTACCACTTGAGAAGGCCATTATGATATCCTTGTCATGCCCTGTGGACTGTGCAATCCCCCACTGTGTATCAAGAGTTTGTTAATGATTTGTTCAGAGACCTTATAGGCATAATGAGGTTTGTCTATCTGGACAATATACTTTTTTTTCCTTAAGGATCTTGAATTTGTGGCACATTTTTTTGGAAGGTGCTGACAACACTGTCTAATGTACTGGAGGCTGGAAAACACTGTCTAATGAAACTGGAGGGCTGACAACACTGTCTAAGTGAGTAAAGGGAAGACACCACTGTCAATGAACGGAGGGCTGGCAACACTCTCTAATGAACTGGAGGGCTGGCAACACTCTCTAATGAACTGGAGGGCTCGTAACACTCTCTAATGAACTGGAGGGCTTGTAACACTCTCTAATGAACTGGAGGGTCGCAACACTCTCTAATGAACTGGAGGGCTGACAACACTGTCTAATGAACTGGAGGGCTGACAACACTGTCTAATGAACGGGGGGCTGACAACACTGTCTAATGAACTGGGGGGCTGACACACTGTCTAATGATGGGGGGCTACACAGTCTAATGAACTGGGGGCTGACAACACTGTTAATGAACTGGGGGGCTGACAACACGTCTAATGAACTGGGGGCGACAAACTGTCTAATGAACTGGGGGCTGACAACACTGTCTAATGAACTTGGGGCTGACACAGTCTAATGAACTGGAGGGCTGACGACACTGTCTAATGAACTGGAGGGCTGACGAACCACTGTCTAATGAACGGAGGGCTGAACATTCTAATGAACTGGAGGGCTGACACACTTTCTAATAAACTGGAGGGCTGACACCACTTTCTAATAAACTGGAGGGCGACACCACTTTCTAATAAACTGGAGGGCTGACACCACTTTCTAATAAACTGGAGGGCTGACTCCACTTTCTAATAAACAGGAGAGCTAACACTGTCTAATGAACTGGAGAGCTGACAACAATGTCTAATGAACTGGAGGGCTAACACTGTCTAATGAATTGGAGGGCTAACACTGTCTAATGAACTGGAGGGCTGACACCACTGTCTAATGATGAGTGATGCTGACACACTGTTAATGATTGGAGGGCCGACACCACTTTCTAATAAACTGGAGGGTTGACAACGTGTCTAATGAACTGAGGGTAGGGCTAACACTGTCTAATGAACTGGAGGGCTAACACTGTCTAATGAACTGGGGGGCTAACACTGTCTAATGAACTGGGGGGCTAACACTGTCTAATAAAATGGAGAGGTGACAACAATGTCTAATGAACTGGAGAGCTGACAACACTGTCTAATGAAACGATGGGGGCGGACCAACCCCTGTCTAATGAACTGGAGGGCTGGCAACACTCTCTAATGAACTGGAGGGCTCGTAACACTCTCTAATGAACTGGAGGGCTTGTAACACTCTCTAATGAACTGGAGGGCTCGCAACACTCTCTAATGAACTGGAGGGCTGACAACACTGTCTAATGAACTGGAGGGCTGACAACACTGTCTAATGAACTGGGGGCTGACAACACTGTCTAATGAACTGGGGGGCTGACAACACTGTCTAATGAACTGGGGGGCTGACAACACTGTCTAATGAACTGGGGGGCTGACAACACTGTCTAATGAACTGGAGGGCTGACAACACTGTCTAATGAACTGGAGGGCTGACGACACTGTCTAATGAACTGGAGGGCTGAAACCACTGTCTAATGAACTGGAGGGCTGACACCACTTTCTAATGAACTGGAGGGCTGACACCACTTTCTAATAAACTGGAGGGCTGACACCACTTTCTAATAAACTGGAGGGCTGACACCACTTTCTAATAACTGGAGGGCTGACACCACTTTCTAATAAACTGGAGGCTGACTCCACTTTCTAATAAACAGGAGAGCTAACACTGTCTATGACTGGAGAGCTGACAACAATGTAATGAACTGGAGGGCTAACACTGTCTAATGAATTGGAGGGCTAACACTGTCTAATGAACTGGAGGGCTGACACCACTGTCTAATGAATTGGAGGGCTGACACCACTGTCTAATGAATTGGAGGGCCGACACCACTTTCTAATAAACTGGAGGTTGACAACAGTGTCTAATGAACTGGAGGCTAACACTGTCTAATGAACTGGAGGGCTAACACTGTCTAATGAACTGGGGGGCTAACACTGTCTAATGAACTGGGGGGCTAACACTGTCTAATAAAATGGAGAGGTGACAACAATGTCTAATGACTGGAGAGCTGACAACACTGTCTAATGAACTGGGGGCTGCAACACTGTCTAATGAACTGAGGGCTGACAACACTGTCTATGAACTGGAGGGCTGACGACACTGTCTAATGATGGGGGGCTAAACCACTGTCTAATGATGGAGGGCTACAACACTTTTCTATGAACTGGAGGGCTGACACCACTTTCTAATAACTGGAGGGCTGACACCACTTTCTAATAAACTGGAGGGCGGACACCACTTCAATAAACTGGAGGGCTGACCCCACTTTCTAATAAACTGAGGGCTGACACCACTTTCTAATAAACTGGAGGGCTGACACCACTTTCTATTCCCTAATAAACTGGAGGGCTGACTCCACTTTCTAATAAACAGGAGGGCTAACACTGTCTAATGAACTGGAGAGCTGACAACAATGTCTAATGAACTGGAGGGCTGACAACAATGTCTAATGAACTGGAGGGCTAACAGCAATGTCTAATGAACCGGAGGGCTGACAACACTAATGAACAGGAGGGCTGACACCACTGTCTAATGAATTGGAGGGCTGACACCCCTGTCTAAAGAATTGGAGGGCTGGCAACACTCTCTTAATGAACTGGAGGTCTGGCAACACTCTCTTAATGAACTGGAGGTCTGGCAACACTCTCTTAATGAACTGGAGGTCTGGCAACACTCTCTAATGAACTGGAGGTCTGGCAACACTCTCTAATGAACTGGAGGGCTGGCAACACTCTAATGAACTGGAGGGCTTAATGAACTGGAGGGCTGGCAACACTCTCTAATGAACTGGAGGGCTGACAACACTGTTTAATGAACGGGAAGGCCGACTACCAAGGCTAATGAATAGGAGGGCTAAACAACACTGCCTAATGAACTGCAGGGCAAACACTGTCTAATGAAATGTAGGGATAAAAACAATGTCTAATGAATGGGAGGTCTAACAACACTATCTAATGAACTGGAGGGCTTAAACACTGTAATGAAAAGGAGGACTGACACCACTTTCTAATGAACTGGAGGGCTGACAACAGTGTTTAACAAACTGAAAAGCTGACAATACTGTATAATGGACTGGAGGGCAAACACTGTCTAGTGAACTGGAGGGCTAACAACACTGTCTAAAGAAACTGGAGGGCTGACAACACTGTCTAATGAACTGGAGGGCTGACAACACCTTGTGTCAGCCCTCCAGTTCATTAGACAGTGTTTGTCAGCCCTCCATTCATTAGACAGTGTTGTCAGCCCTCCAGTTCATAGACAGTGTTGTCAGCCCTCTCATTCATTAGACAGTGTTGTCAGCCCTCAGTTCATTAGACAGTGTTGTCAGCCCTCCAGTTCATTAGACAGTGTTGTCAGCCCTCCAGTTCATTAGACAGTGTTGTCAGCCCTCCAGTTTCTTTAGACAGTGTTGTTAGCCCTCCAGTTCACTAGACAGTGTTTGCCCTCCAGTCCATTATACAGTTTGTCAGCTTTTCATTTTGTTAAACACTGTTGTCAGCCCTCCAGTTCATTAGAAAGTGGTGTCAGTCCTCCTTTTCATTACAGTGTTTAAAGCCCTCCAGTTCATTAGATAGTGTTGTTAGACCTCCATTCATTAGACATTGTTTTATCCCTACATTTCATTAGACAGTGTTTGCCCTGCAGTTCATTAGCAGTGTTGTTTAGCCCTCCTATTCATTAGCCTTGGTAGTCGGCCTTCCCGTTCATTAACAGTGTTGTCAGCCCCAGTTCATTAGAGATTGTGCCAGCCCTCCAGTTCATTAGAGATGTTGCCAGCCCTCCAGTTCATTAGAGAGTGTTGCCAGCCCTCCAGTTCATTAGAGAGTGTTCCAGCCCTCCGTTCATATGAGAGTGTTGCCAGCCCTCCAGTTCATTAGAGTGTTGCCAGCCCTCCAGTTCATTAGAGTGTTGCCAGCCCTCCAGTTCATATAGTGTTGCCAGCCCTCCAGTCATTAGAGTGTTGGCCAGCCCTCCAGTTCATTAGAGAGTGTTGCCAGACCTCCAGTTCATTAGAGATGTTGCCAGACCTCCAGTTCATTAGAGAGTGTTGCCAGACCTCCAGTTCATTAAGAGAGTGTTGCCAGACCTCCAGTTCATTAAGAGAGTGTTGCCAGCCCTCCAATTCTTTAGACGGGTGTCAGCCCTCCAATTCATATACAGTGGTGTCAGCCCTCCTGTTCATTAGTGTTGTCAGCCCTCCGGTTCATTAGACATTGCTGTTAGCCCTCCAGTTCATTAGACATTGTTTGTCAGCCCTCCAGTTCATTAGACATTGTTGTCAGCTCTCCAGTTCATTGACATGGTAGCCCTCCTGTTTATTAGAAAGTGGAGTCACCCTCCAGTTTATTAGAAAGTGGTGTCAGCCCCCATTTATTAGAAAGTGGTGTCAGCCCTCCAGTTTATTAGAAAGTGGTGTCAGCCCTCCAGTTTTTATGAGAAGTGGTGTCACCCTCCAGTTTATTAGAAAGTGGTGTCAGCCTCAGTTTATTAGAAAGTGGTGTCAGCCCTCCAGTTCTAGAAAGTGGTGTCAGCCCTCAGTTCATTAGACAGTGGTTTCAGCCCTCCAGTTCATTAGACAGTGTCGTCAGCCCTCCAGTTCATTAGACAGTGTTGTCAGCCCTCCAGTTCATTAGACAGGTTGTCCGCCCCCAGTTCATTAGACAGTGTTTGTCAGCTCTCCAGTTCATTAGACATTGTTGTCACCTCTCCATTTTATTAGACAGTGTTAGCCCCCCAGTTCATTAGACAGTGTTAGCCCCCCAGTTCATTAGACAGTGTTAGCCCTCCAGTTCATTAGACGTGTTAGCCCTCCAGTTCATTAGCACGTTGTCAACCCTCCAGTTTATTAGAAAGTGGTGTCGGCCCTCCAATTCATTAACAGTGTGTGCCACACCTCCAATTCATTAGACAGTGGTGTCAGCCCTCCGTTCATTAGACAGTGTTAGCCCTCCAATTCTTAGACAGTGTTGCCCTCCAGTTCATTAGACATTGTTGTCAGCTCTCCAGTTCATTAGACAGTGTTAGCTCTCCTGTTTATAGAAAGTGGAGTCAGCCCTCCAGTTTATTAGAAAGTGGTGTCAGCCCTCCAGTTTATTAGAAAGTGGTGTCGCCCTCCAGTTTATTAGAAAGTGGTGTCAGCCCTCCAGTTTATTAGAAAGTGTGTCAGCCTCCAGTTCATTAGAATGTTCAGCCCTCCGTTCATTAGACAGTGGTTCGTCAGCCCTCCAGTTCATTAGACAGTGGTCGTCAGCCCTCCAGTTCATTAGACTGTGTCAGCCCCACAGTTCATTAGACAGTGTTGTCAGCCCCCAGTTCATTAGACAGTTTTGTCGCCCCCAGTTCATTAGACAGTGTTGTCAGCCCCCCAGTTCATTAAACAGTGTTGTCAGCCCCCAGTTCATTAGACTGTTGTACGCCCCCCATTCATTAGACAGTGTTGTCAGCCCCCCAGTTCATTAGACAGTGTTGTCAGCCCCCCAGTTCATTAGACAGTGTTGTCAGCCCTCCAGTTCATTAGACAGTGTTGTCAGCCCTCCAGTTCATTAGAGAGTGTTGCGAGCCCTCCAGTTCATTAGAGAGTGTTACAAGCCCTCCAGTTCATTAGAGAGTGTTACGAGCCCTCCAGTTCATTAGAGAGTGTTGCCAGCCCTCCAGTTCATTAGAGAGTGTTGCCAGCCCTCCAGTTCATTAGACAGTGGTGGTCTCCCTTATACTCATTAGACAGTGTTGTCAGCCCTCCAGTTTCATTAGACAGTGTTTTCAGCCTCCAGTACATTAGACAGTGTTGTCAGCCTAATGAACTGGAGGGCTGACAACACTGTCTAATGAACTGGAGGGCTAAAAACAATGTAATGAACAGGAGGGCTGACAACACTGTCTAATGAACTAGGGGGCTGACAACACTGTCTAATGAACTAGGGGGCTGACAACACTGTCTAATGAACTGGAGGGCTGATAACACTGTCTAATGAACTGGATGGCTGACAACACTGTCTAATGAATTGAGGGCTAACAAAGTCTAATGAACTGGAGGGCTAACAGCAATGTCTAATGAACCGGAGGGCTGACAACACTATCTAATGAACAGGAGGGCTGACACCACTGTCTAATGAATTGGAGGGCTGACACCACTGTCTAATGAACTGGAGAGCTGACAACAATGTCTAATGAACTGGAGAGCTGACAACAATGTCTAATGAACTGGAGAGCTGACAACAATGTCTAATGAACTGGAGAGCTGACAACAATGTCTAATGAACTGGAGGGCTAACAACAATGTATAATGAACAGGAGGGCTGACACCACTGTCTAATGAACAGGAGGGCTGACACCACTGTCTAATGAACAGGAGGGCTGACACCACTGTCTAATGAACAGGAGGGCTGACACCACTGTCTAATGAAAAGGAGGGCTGACAACACTGTCTAATGAAAAGGAGGGCTGACAACACTGTCTAATGAAAAGGAGGGCTGACAACACTGTCTAATGAACAGGAGGGCTGACAACAGTGTCTAATGAACTGGAGGGCTAAAAACAATGTAATGAACTGGGGGGCTGACAACACTGTCTAATGAACTGGGGGACTGACACCACTTTCTAATGAACTGGAGGGCTGACAACAGTGTTTAACAAACTGAAAAGCTGACAATACCGTCTAATGAACTGGAGGGCAAACACTGTCTAATGAACTGGAGGGCTGACACCACTGTCTAATGAATTGGAGGGCCGACACCACTGTCTAATGAATTGGAGGGCCGACACCACTTTCTAATAAACTGGAGGGCTGACAACAGTGTCTAATGAACTGGAGGGCTAACACTGTCTAATGAAGTGGAGGGCTAACACTGTCTAATGAACTGGAGGGCTAACACTGTCTAATAAACTGGAGAGCTGACAACAATGTCTAATGAACTGGAGAGCTGACAACAATGTCTAATGAACTGGAGGGCTAACAACAATGTCTAATGAACCGAAGGGCTGACAGCAATGTCTATTGAACCGGAGGGCTGACAACACTATCTAATGAACGGGAGGGCTGACAACACTATCTAATGAACGGGAGGGCTGACAACACTGTCTAATGAACTGGAGGGCTGACACCACTGTCTAATGAACTGGAGGGCTGACACCACTGTCTAATGAACAGGAGGGCTGACACCACTGTCTAATGAACAGGAGGGCTGACACCACTGTCTAATGAACAGGAGGGCTGACACCACTGTCTAATGAACAGGAGGACTGACACCACTGTCTAATGAACAGGAGGACTGACACCACTGTCTAATGAACAGGAGGGCTGACACCACTGTCTAATTAACTGAACACGCCGAACCCGGTCCACTAACAGAGGCTGACACCATGCGGGCTAATGACAGGAGGGCGACACCAACTATCAATAAAAACAGACTGGATGACGCCAGAAAACTGGTCTATAACAGGAGGCTGAACCACTGGCTAATGAAAGAGGGCTGACACACGGTCTAATGAAAGGAGGGCTGACACACTTGTCATGAAAGGAGGGGCTGACACCACTGTCTAATGAACAGGAGGGCTGCACCAGTGTCTAAGTGAACTGGAGGGCTAAAACAATGTAATGACTGGGGGCGACAACACTGTCTATGAACTGGGGACTGACACCACTTTCTAATGAACTGAGGAGCTAAACACCAGTGTTTAACAAACTGAAAAGCGGTGACAATACCGTCAATTACTTGAAACACTGTCTAATGAACTGGAGGGCACACTGTCTAAACAGTGGAAAGGCATAGCCCCCTGTCAATAAGGGAGGGCGACAACCACTAGTCTATGAATTTGGAGGCCTCACCACTTTCTCAATAAACGAAGTGGCTGACCACAAGTCTAATTAACTGGAGGTCTAACACTGTCCTAATGAAGTGGAGGCTACCTGTCTAATGAACATGGAGGGCGCCACACTGTCTAATAAACTGGAGAGCTAAAACACATATGTCTATGGAACCTAAGTAAGAACTGAACCCTAAATATCTAATGAGGTAGAAGCATAAACAACAATGTCCTAATGACCGAGGGCTGACAGCAATGTCTATTGAACCGGAGGGCTGACAACACTATCTAAATAACGGGAGGGCTGACAACACTATCTAATGAACGGGAGGGCTGACACACACTGTCTAATGAACTGGAAGGGACTGCACCACTGTCTAATGAACGGAGGGTCTAGACACACAAACTGTCTAATGACAGAGGGCTGACACCACTGTCAATGAACAGAGGCTGCACCTCTCCTATGAACAGAGGGCTGACACCACTGTCTAATGAACAGAGGCCTGACACCACGGTCTAATGAACAGGAGGACTGACAACACGGTCAATGAACAGAGCTGACACCACTGTCTAATGAACAGGAGGCTGACACCACTGTCAATGAACAGGAGGGCTGACACCACTGTCAATGAACAGAGGGCTGACACCACTGTCTAATGAACAGGAGGGCTGACCCACTGTCTATGAACAAGGCTGACACCGTTATAACGAGGGCTGACACCACTGTCTAATGAACAGGAGGGCTGACACCACTGTCTAATGAACAGGAGGGCTGACAACACTCATGAACTGGAGGGCTGACAACACTGTCTAATGAACTGGAGGGCTGACAACACTGTCATGAACTGGAGGGCTGACAACACTGTCATGAACTGGAGGGCTGACAACACTGTCATGAACTGGAGGGCTGACAACACTGTCATGAACTGGAGGGATGACAACACTGCATGAAACTGGAGGGCTGACACACTGTCATGAACTGGAGGGATGACAACACTGTCTAATGAACTGAGGGATACAACACTGTCATGAACTGAGGGATGACAACACGTCTAATGACTGAGTGCTGACACACTAATGAACTGAGGGGCTGACAACACTGTCTAATGAACTGGAGGTCTGACAACACTGACTAATGAACTGGAGGCTGACAACGACTAAGACTGGAGGGCTGACAACACTGACTATGAACTGGGGCTGACAACACTGACTAATGAACTGGAGGGCTGACAACACTGTCTATAAACTGGAGGTCTGACAACCCTGACTAATGAACTGGAGGGCTGACACCACTACTAATGAACTGAGGGCTGACAACACTGTCTAATAACTGGAGGGCTACCACAGTCTAATTCAATTAGTCACTGGAGAAAAGGCACTTGCTGGGGATATGATTACAGTGTATAATACATTAACGGGCCATACATAATCTATCTGGGGCATTGTTCACCAATAGAGCATATTAGAGGACAGATGGACATATTATAGTATTGAGGCTGAATAAAGACATACGTCCATCCAGTTCAACCCATCTAGCAAATCCTCATTTCCTGCCTAACTGTTGATCCAGAGGAAGGCAAAAAAAACCCACACAATTTATAAGGGGAAAAAATTCCTTCCTGACTCCAAGTGGCAATCGGAAATTTCCCTGGATCAACTCTACTTTATGTATCAATACCAGTAACTGTTGCAACATTCCTTGTTTGCAGAAACTCATCCAGCTTTTTTTTTAAACTGACCAATGAACCTGCCATAACAACGTCCACTGGAAGACAGTTCCATAGCTTTACCGTTCTCACAGTGAAAAACCCTTTCCGAGCTTGAAGCCTAAACCTTTTTTCTTCAAGTCTTAAGGGATGTCCTCGTGTCCTTTGACATGTTCTATTGGTGAACAATGCCCCAGATAGTTTATTGTATGGCCTGTTAATGTATTTAACGCTTTTCTCCAGCGTACATAATTGTAACTTTTCCAGTCTCTCTTCATATTCAAGCTCCCCCAATCCCCTTATTAATTTAGTTGCCCTTCTCTGAACCCTTTCCATTTCAAAGATGTCCTTTTTGTACACAGGATTCCTAAATTGCACTGCATATTCCAAATGAGGCCTTACCAATGCTTTGTAAAGAGGGAGAATTACATTTTCCTCCCTTGAATCCATACCTCTCTTTATACAAGACAATACCATGCTGGCTCTGGCTGTTGCCGCCTGGCACTGCTTGCTACCTTTAAGTTTGTTATCCACCAAAACTCCAAGATCCCTTTCCAACAGGGATTTCCTTAAGACTTAACGGACTGAACGGTAAAGCTATGGAACTGTCTTCCAGTGGACGTTGTTATGGCAGGTCATTGGTCAGTTTAAAAAAAAGCTGGATGAGTTTCTGCAAACAAGGAATGTTGCAAGTTACTGGTATTGATACATAAAGTAGAGTTGATCCAGGGAAATTTCCGATTGCCACTTGGTGGCGGGAAGGAATTTCCCCCCCCCCTTCATACATTTTTTAAAGGTTTTTTTTTGCCTTCCTCTGGATCAACAGTTAGGCAGGAAATGTGGGTATTGTTAAATGGGTTGGACTAGATGGTCTTTATTGAAACTCAAATACTATACAATACTAATTAACTGGAGGGATGACAATACTGTCTAACAAACTGAAAGGCTGGCAACACTGTCTAACGAACTGGAGGGCTAACAACACTGTCTAATGAACTGGAGGGCTAACACTGTGTAATGAACTGGAGGGATGGACAACACCGTCCAATAATCTAGAGGGCAGACAACTGTCTAATGAACTGGAGGGCAAACAACACTGCCCAATGAACTGGAGGGCTGACAACACTAATGAACTGGAGGGCTGACAACACTAATGAACTGGAGGGCTGACAACACTAATGAACTGGAGGGCTGACAACATTGTCTAATGAGCTAAATGGCTGACAACACTGTCTAATGAACTGGAGGGTTGACAACAATGTCTAATGAACTGGAGGGCAGGCTAACACTGTCTAATGGACTGGAGGGCTGAATAACACTGCCTAATGAACTGGAGGGCTAACAGCACTGTCAAATGAACTGGAAGGCAGAATAACACTGGATGAAAGGCTGGTTTAACACATTCCAGTGGAGGGATGATTGTTTTAAAGGTCATGTCCAGTGGTGCCTTGAATAACAGCCGTAACCAGGAAGTAGAGCGTCTGTCATCTGCAGAGCAGAGGAGGGACTGGGTCAGGCAAGTCCCTTCAGGGGCATCTTTGGCATTTCATTATAATGTGAATCTGGGTTTTGGGGGGGTCCTCTGCATTTGTATCAAAAACTGTTTTTTTCAACTGGACATACCCTTTTAACTTAAAATAATTAAATCTGTTTAAGGGCTAGGCCACACTATCGAGATTTTTTACGCAATTGCATTCGATCACCATTTTAAAGCGAAATCGCATTCAATTTCTTATCTCAAATGAAGAAATTGCATGCGTGTGATCGCGTTTGTGGCGCAGTGTGGCCATGCCCTTAATGTGGTTATATCGGTTTTCTACAAAGTGCTGCCCAGGCTGCGCAGGACTTTGTAGGAAGACAGAACAATGTATGGGGGTCTAAGACAGGTATCCACCTCTCCCAGATCTTCCAGGAGTCTCCCTGAAATTGGAGTGGTCTCCCGCGACGGAGAGGAGTCCTGAATCTCCTCCCAGCCACACCCCCTTTTTGTGCACCACACCCTGAACCGCCCACACCACACCCATAACTTCGCCTCCCCCCACCTCCTTGGGTGAGTGCCCTGCCCACGTGACGTCACGCCACATCACCACTAAGAGATAAGCAGCTCCCACCACCCCCCCATATTCAAGCTCCCCCAATCCCCTTATTAATTTAGTTGCCCTTCTCTGAACCCTTTCCATTTCAAAGATGTCAGCCACTGTTTAACTACATGCTTTTTTTTAAACATTTAGCTAGTAAGCTGTCTTACTAGCTAAATGTTAAACAGTGACTGGCAGTTTCTTCCAGACCACATTCACTGACCAGTGTCCCTGTGAACTTCGCTCCTAAACGGAAATTGGATCCTTATTCTTATGCTCCTCCTGACTATACCTCTGTAACTTTTACTCCTCTTCCACTGCATTTCTGTCCTACCTGAGTTTACTAAGCAGCAGATGAGGTACATATCTCTAAGGCAATTGTTTCCCGTCTGCAGTGTCATGTATGAGTAAAGTTTTTTGTTTTTTTTTTAAACCGGAACTTCCGTTCAAAAAAAAACTTTATTCGTATCTGACGCTACCGTCTGGGACACAAGAGAAAAACGGGAATTGATTTCCGGGACATTAAAAAGCGATCCTGGACAGCGGGACACAGGTAGCAATCTGTTGGGTCCTGTGCTAAACAATCTGAAAAAAATGATAGAAAAGCCAATTATTACAGTTACAAACCAGGAGGGAAATCCCTAATTAGGCGCGTGCGCCCATGATAATTTTTTCCCTCTAAAGCCTTTTTTGCAATACTTATACTGCTCCTTGTTGTACCTGGAAGGATATATTTACCTTTCAGTCTACTAGTCCCTCTTGTCATGGTGTCCAACTTCTTTTACAGCTATATGAGATCTTCATTCTTCTTCGTACAGCTGTAAATAAGGTGGTTTGTGTACTGCATAGCTATCTTAAGTTATTGGTTGTTGTGAGTGACAGATAACACCGAGGGGTGGGAGATAGCTGATGGACTGGCAGACTTAGTGCTAGGCCACACTAGTGCATTTTTAAGCTTGATGTGATTGCGATCCGATCACACTATAAAAGTGCATGAGCGGCCAAAACGCATGTGCAATTGCTTGCCCGTTTCTGGCACGTTCATAAGCGCTACAGTGTGGCCTCAATCCTAAAGTGCCTGTCCACCCCCAAAACTAAAATTTAACCCACTACTGGCCCCACTCTGAAGTTTAAAACAAGCCTTACCTTTAATTTCTGCTCCAAATAGTTCTCCTTTTATGCCCCACCAAAGTCCAGGAAACTGCAGTTTAGGAGCTCTGTGTGACTCATCCTGCTCCTGTGTCTGCCTCAACCTCGACAAGGTTTGAGGCATGCGCAGGAGAGTCCTCCCTCTTCCTCCCGTTTGCTGTCCCTCCCCCTAGCTCAAAATCCCTTGGCTATAATATAGGTATAGGTCCCCCAGCCCCAACCGCCATAATAGTTTTTAAAGAAAGTGCACAGATCTTTACTTACCTTACCACTCTCCCCTGGCGTTTTGAGCATCCGGCAGCCGCGTCCCTGGTTGGCTGCCTCTCAGCCAATCAGAGACGCGGCTGCCGATCCCGCCCCCTGCTTGCAAGCAGAGGCCCGGCAGAGTGCGGCGGAGGAGAGAGGTAAGGTAAGTAAAGATCTGTGCACTTTCTGAAAAAACTATTATTGCGGTTAGGGATGGGGGACCTATACCTATATTATATCAAAAGGACCCAGAAGGGGTGGACATACCCTTTAAAGGAGTACTAAACTAAAATTGTTTTATTTCATAGTAGTAAAGCACCCCCCCCTCCCTAAATAAACTGTAAATTACTACTCTAGTAAGTGGCATTAAAGTAAATGTAAGGCTGGGTACACACAAGCGAATTTTTCAGCCTAACTTACCATTATTTCTGTGTATTCATTGGTCAGGTTGAAAAATCTGCGGTGATGTCGGTTACCCAGCCTGGGCGATCGGATATGTTAGAAAATCACTGTGGATCATGCGATCTCTTATGGAGTGACATTTGCCTCAACCAACCGTTTGCTAATGTCGAATGGTCATTCTGCATGAAAAATCAGGCTGTGTATTCCCAGCCAAGACCCTGAAGAAATGAATAAGAAAACTGTGGCTACACAGTTATGACCTCAGTTAATGCACCATCTCCCTAATATTGGATTGGCTAGAGACAACTAGTAGGAGTGACATGCAGTTTATGCAGTAGCTTAGGACTGTATATGTAATGCAATGGTCAGTAACCACACTGTAATACTAGAAGGCTGGGAAATAGAACACAAACCCCATGTTAGTAACGTAAATTTCTCAGCCCCCACATCAAGATATTCACCATTTCTTTGTTTTTTTGCATAAACCCAATTGTTTATGCCAAGAAAGTGAAAAATTTTTTAGGGAATACATATGTATTGCACAACTAAAAACAGTGAAGTTTGGTGTTTAAAGGGCATGTTCACCCCCCAAACTATAATTTAACTCACCACTATGTAGTGTGTAAAAATCCTTACCTCACATCCCAGCTCCAAATGGTTCTCCTGTAGTCACCCCCAAAGTCCCAAAAACTGGCCAGCAGGAGTACTGCAGAGTCCATTTAGGACTCTGCCTCCTGTCTCCCTCCGGGAGAAGTTTGGCATGCGCACTGCAGCCTCTCAGCCAATCACGGACATGGCTGCCGGTCCCGCCCCCTGCTTGCATTTCCATGCAAGCAGAGAGCTGGGGCAGTGTGGCGAAGGAGAGAGGCATGGTAAGTAAAGATCATGGCACTTTCTGTGAATAATAGTAATGCAGTTGGGGCTGGGGGAGGGAGCTGTACATTATATCAAAGGTTTGTCAAAAGGGTGGACATGCCCTTAATAATTGAAGAAGAGACACTGACAGGGAGATTCAGTAAAAGTTCTTATCATTAAAAATGGTGCTATTTTTGCCCCACCCAGTCAAATGTTATCTTTCAAATGTTAAAAAAGAAGATCTGATTGGTTGGAGCAAAATTAGAACCATTTTTAACGATAAGAACTTTCATTGAATAACCCTGCTAATGTTTTAAAATGAAAGACTGTATTGTGCAAACTAACACTAAATGGTTTTATACTTTTTTGAAAAACAAAAGTTTTATCAAAAGTAACTTTAAATGGACTTGAAAACAAATGTAAAAGTCTTTAATTAGCACAGTCAAAGGCCTGATCTTATTCAGGTATGCAAAGTTGGTGTCTACTTACCCCAAACAAATAAAAACTTACAGGGAGATTCAATAAAATTTCTTATAGTTAAAATAGTGCTAATTTTGCCCCAACCAATCAGATGTTAGCTATCTAATGTTAAATAAGATCTGATTGGTTGGGGCATAATTAGCACCATTTTTAAAGATAAGAAATGTTATTGAATCTCCCTGTTAGTGCTGAAGGTGGCTCTAATATTTTTGCTTTGGGGGTGAGATTTTTTCTCAGCTCTTGAAGAAGCTTACCCTTGTTCGGTATCCTAGATAGGAACTAGAATATAACCAAGTAGTTAAGCAATAGCCTTCATCTACAGTCCCCTTCTTTAGTCTGCTTCCTTATCCCGCTTTGCCTTAAATGGTATTAATTTAAGCTGAGGAACAGATCCTCCCAGCCAGAGGCCCATCAGCCAAGCAAGCGCATAAATAGAATATCTTCTTCAACTATTGGTAACTCAGTGTGAATGGACACCTATTTTTTAGTGAAGATAATTGTCATGTCTTTAATAAAATTAACTTTTACAAAGTCCGTAATATGATTGAAATAGGGTGATTTTTCTTATTTACAGATGCGTTGCTAAAATGCTTGATTTTATTTTTAGGGTAACCTGTTTCCCAGTAAACATGTCTGGGATTATGACAATGCTTCAACAGTTTGTCAATGGCCTCAGGAGCAGAAATGAAGAAATTCGCACAAAAGCAGCAAAAGATCTTCAGCACTATGTCACAACTGAACTTCGAGAAGTAAGCTATTATCAAAATGAGAAAAAATATATTAATCCAATGTTTAGTTTTTATGTCTTTCACGTTTCTAATCAGTTGTAATCTAAACTTTTTTTTTTTTATAAATTAGCCTTTTGTTTTTTTAATAATCGCATTCCAAAAGGAAATATGTAGCAGAGAAGGACATGGAGAATTACCTGAACTTAAAGGATAGCTAGTAAAAAATGAACTATTTAAAAATATATATACAATATAGTACCTGGGGCAGGGAAGTAGGATTGATTATTCCTACCTCCCTATTGTTTGAGGAGCTACAGCACAAACAGTTTTCATTTGCCAGGTTAATTCTGGACTACTTCTTTATTAAGGAAATTGTTCACTCCCAAAGTGGGGAGTTCACTTTAGGAGCAAACTATTCCTTTAAAGATAGTGCTGAAGGAAGACTGGCAGAATCTGTTTTCTTTGGGTTGGTGCTCCTCACAGAAACAATATTGGGAGGTAAGAATTCCCTGTCCTATATCCTTGTCCCAGGTACTTTTCATTTTAACTTTTTTTTAAATAAACTTTATACACACTTTAGTTCTCCTTTAATGTATTACAGTGCTTGACAAATCCCGGTCACTAAAAAACAAAAAAATTAATCCTGGCGACTGAGAAAATTTACTGCAGGGGTACAAGTTATATTATTATAGGTACATCAAGGCCATCAGTCTGGGAGTTAAATGGTGATTCTTTTCGCACCTCTGCCATCTGGTGTGAATGGGGGATGTTGCGTAACACTCCATACCTATTTTGGACCTGTTCAGACGTCTGGTGCACAAAGTGTCCCACTACGTGAGAAGGATGACATGGTCGGGTCTATCTTCTTCCTGACCCTTAGTGTCCCCCTGGGGGTTCCGTTTCTGGACCCGCATGATGTGGAAGTAAAGCTGGACCAGTTCTAGACCACCATCAATAAATAGATGGCGGGGTGATGCAGCTCAACCAGACGGCTGGGTAGATTGTGTAGAAACAGGCTACCAGGATTATCAGAAGGTCGAGCAGGGGACTGGCACAGGCATTCAAGATGGACAAGGTGCCCTTCTCCTCCGGGCTCAACCGGGCTGTGGCTTTCACTGGGGAGGCTTATGATGCTATAGGGGAATTGTTCGCTCAGCAGCCTTGCCAATGATCATGACAATGTTCCCTGTTTCTACTGCACACACATGTTGGCTGATGTCTCTGTGAGACTTGAGATTTTTAGATGCTATAGCATCACTTTTACCCAATTTAATGCCAACATACCTGGCATAAAGACATGCCTTGGTTGCTGGGAGTTGTAGTTTCCAAACATCTGAAATGTTTAAGTTCTATGTCACTACGCTATACATCTGGAGAGCTGTGGCATCACCCCAGTCTTAGTTTTATGTTTTACCCCAGGGATGGATACATCTCTGGTAGCCAGTAGGCCTAGAAATTGATGCTTGCAGATATTTCATAAAAGGGGATCTATTGGCATTTGCATAATAGGTTTGGATGGCTTCTAGAGTTTTCTGTCTTACACTTGCTGTCAAATCATTTCACTCTTGGTTTAACCCTTTCAGTACCACAGCATGTATATATACGTTTTGTACATGAAAGGCTCAAATTGCCATGGAAGTTAACAGGGTATATTCAGTCCACAGCACTTTTATTTTTTCTTGTAATTGCACTTGTGCATGCGTCCCATTTGAGTTAGTTGGTGGCCATTTCTCTGTGTGCACCCACGCATGTAGCACACCGTTTGATTCAGGACATGTGGAAGATTGACATTTAGTGTTTTTTTGTCAAGTGGGTTTAGGTAGGATTTCAACCTTTAAATTGTCTTATTTTATTTTTTCACAAAATCTAAAAGCATGGAGTTCTATGGATTACTGCATCTGGAATTCTTCATGTATGTATGAAAGTTTGGTACCATAACATAGCTGAAGGTCTGTAGATTCCTAAAATATATAGTTTGTGAGGTGTATTTCCAAGTTTTGGGGTGTTTCCTTTAAAAAAGGTGTAGGCTGTTCAAATTACAGAGCACCTAGATTTTTTTCTTGTAATTGCACCTATGCATGCCTTCCCATTTGGCCTAGTTGGTGGCCAAGTTTCTGTGTGCATGTGGAAGATTGACATTTAGTGTTTTTTTTATTTGTGGGGGGCATTTCCAAGGTTAGGAGCTGTTACCTTTGAAAAAGAGTACGCTGTTCAAATTACAGAGCACTTTGATTTTTCTAGTAATTGCACTTGTGCATGCGTCCCATTTGAGCTAGTTGGTGGCCACGTCTCTGTGTGCATCCACGCATATGGCATACCGTTTGATTCAGGACATGTGGGAGATTGACATTTTGTGTGTTTTTTTGCTTGTCAAGTGGGTGTATGTAGGATTTCAACCTTTGAATCATCTTATTTTAGTTTTCACAAAATCTCCTAAAAACACAGGGTTCTTTGGATTACTGCATCTGGGCTTTTTCATGTATGTATGAAAGCTTGGCACAGTAACATAGCTGAAGGTGTGTAGAATTCTTAAAATATATAGTTTGTTGGGGGTATTTCCATGTTTCAGGGGTGTTTCCTGAAAAAGGGTAGGCTGTTCAAATTACGTACCATTTGATTTTTTTCTTGTAATTGCACTTGTGCATGCATCCCATTTGAGGTAGTTGGTGGCCACGTCTCTGTGTATGCATATGGCATACCATTTGATTCAGAATATTTGGGAGATTGATATTTGGTAACTTTTTTTTTTTCATTACTTGGGGTTTGGCAAGATTTTTAACTTTAAATTTTTTTTACCTTATTTCAGAAAATCTGCTAATAGTGCAAAATTCTACAAAGATCTGCGCTCACACCATTGATGGTATGAATGAATAAATGGCACAGTTTATTAGCTTAAAGTGTGTGGATTCTTAGAATATATAGTTGTGGTATTTTTGAGTTAGAGGGGTGTTTAGATTGAAAAATCTGGAAAGTTGCTGTTATTGGGCCACTGTGCATTGGCTCACTTTGTGAGTAGTGGCTTCCACATCCGTGTGTGTAACCATGCATATGGCATACCGTTTGATTCAGGACATTTGGGGGATTGATTTTTGGTAACTTTTTTTACATTTCTTTGGTTTTTGGCATGATTTCTACTTTCGAAAGTTGATTTTTTTGCTCTGACCGCTTCAATTCAGATCCAGGGTGGAAGCAGCCTGGTCTGTCTCATAATGGCACAGTTACTGTCAGGATCCTCGTCCCCCTCTCTCCACATTCATGTTTGTAGTGCTGTGCTTTTCCTCCCCCTCTGCTGCTCTGTCCTCGCCTGGATCGCTACTGCTGTGATTAAGAGTGAGAGCAGGAGTTTGAATCTCACGCTCTCTTTGCTGTACTCTCTGGTAGGAGGGCGGGAGGGATCGCACATTGGCAGGTTCGGGGCACTCGTGCTATCGAAGCACTAGCAAGAGATTCGGGGCACTTAGCAAAAGGTCCGGGGCACATGCCCCGGATCTTGTAACATAGATACGCCATTGATTTTGTCTCTGATTTTACAGTTGAGAAAAAAAGGAAAATATGAGTAAATAACTTACAAATGGACGAAGAGCTGTGCCCGGGTATTTGCATTTTGATCAAAACTTACCCTACTAATAAAATCCTGTGGGTTTGTAGTTTCTAAAAATATCTCACTTTTAGGGATATTTTTGTTAATTTGGTAGATATTCAATGTTAACCGTCAGAGGTGGTTACCGTATACATTTTAATTTGGTGTAATATTCTTGAAGGTGCAGTTTTAGTTTGGGTGTGTCTCCTGTACAGGAATAGTGGGGTACCTACATATGTCTGGTGTTGAACTCTGTAATATCAGAGCTTTTAGAAACAGTAAGAAGTTTGTGTGGTGTCTCCCCACCTTTGTTTGTCTACTGCCTGCTGCTGGACTCCAGCGATTGATTTTACAATGATTCAATAAAGGCTATATTTTAAGGTATCCCATACGTGTAGCTCACTATATTTACGTAGTTGTGCCCCGTCCTCTTTAAAAAGTTAAACTCCCAGAGCTAAAAAGCAAGGGATTAGAAAGGTCAGACAAGAAAAAAAAAGTATATGTAATATTAGTGGTAATTAATCCTAATTCCTGTGTGATTACTTAAAAAATGATTTGCCCCAGTTTACATGACCTTTAAGAGGGGCATAGTAACAGGGTTTACCACTTATATTTCCATCTGTATACAATGGTAATCTACAACGTGGCAAATAAAAAAGAAATAAAAAAAATACATGGGATGCCACTTTTGACTGGTACTGTAATACGCACAATTCTTTGTGCCTTTTATTCCTGTCTAATAGAATACTGACTTATAGAGCTATCAGTTGGAATAAAGCAGGGATAGGCAATCAGTAGATCTCCTGATGTTTGAAAACTACAACTACCAGCATTCCCTAACTCCAGAATCCTTATAGAAGAATGCTGGAATTTTTAGTTTTCAAATCTCTGGAGATTTACTGGTTGCCTATCCCATGAATAAAGGTACTGGCTGTGTACCAGGTATACATTTCTCAAAAGCTTGCATGAAATTACTAGTTAAAGCCAACTTAAATTTTTTTTTTCTTCAGAATGTAGTGCTGCATATTGAAAAGTCATACTTTTAAACGTATTTCCTTTTGTGGGACTTCATAGTTACTAACAGTTAAGTTTTTTTTATGTTTAAGGGCAACTGTTGTTAAAATGTTTAAACTTACTGCTTCCAGTAGCTTTAGTGACATTACCAGGCCCTTTGCTCATCCCCTCTGCTTACTAAACACCTACAGGGAGATTCAATAAAAGGTCTTATCATTTAAAATGGTGCTAATTTTGCCCCAACCAATCAGATCTTAACATTTGAAAGCTAACATATGATTGGTTGGGGCAAAATTAGCAGAATGGATCTTATTTTAGACAGAAGAAAGAAAGTAAAATTTCAGACTGCTTCTGCCTAAGGTTTACACAGGCAGAAAAAGGCAAATTGGTTTGTAGACTTGAAAATCGCTGCAAAAATTGATTTACAGTTGAGGGGTATTGTTGCATGCTATACTAAAGTTGTACAAGCTCGCACATGTGCAGAAGAAATCTTTAAATGGCTATGAAGTCATCTGTTGCAGTCAATCACACAGGACTGGCTAAAAGGACAGCGGAGTGCTATATGCAGACACAATGAAAATACTGTGGAGTGAATAAATGTCCCTGGGCAGAAATTGCACATTATTCACATGTTTATATATCTATCTCAGTACCACATATTACTGTTTCAACATCAGTGCAAGGTCAACATTGGTGCAGATCCAGAAAAAAAAAGAACTATAGCTCATCCCTAAGTCTGCACTAGAACTACCAATCCTCCAGCCAACCAACCCTTAACATATCCATGCAAAACAGCCGGCTAAAAAAATCAAAAAGGTGCTGAAACCTTGCCTCCCCACTTTGCTTGCCCTATTGATTTGCTACCTAGTACTATACACCTACGAGGCAATACATACCCGCTGTCAAATGTCCTTCCCCATTGTCTCTTATCATTACCAAGTTTGATCTCCGTGGAGTCTATAATTTGGTCCGAATTCGTGAGGGGGGCTAATGGAAACCATTTTTTACCACTTGAGAAGGGCCATTATGAATATCTTGTCATGCCCTGTGGACTGTGCAATGCCCCCACTGTGTATCAAGAGTTTGTTAATGATTTGTTCAGAGACCTTATAGGCTATAATGAGGTTGTCTATCTGGACAATATACTTTTTTTCTCTAAGGATCTTGAATTGTGGCACAATTTTTTGGAAGGTTTCCCACAACTCCCCTTGTGCTTCAGAGCTTCTTTCCGCCCAGCCCTTTGCTCCTCCTGAAATTCCAATTGGCATGATCTGAACATTTGCTTACCATACTGCAACAGACCCGTTGCACCAAACAAGCAGGTCATCCCGTAGTACAAAAGACATTACAACTTCTCAGCCATTTGTTTTGGTGAATCTCTATGACATCTAGGATGTCAATAACTTTCTTGTGGTTTGTGCCACCATTCCTGTCCTTACAGTCTCCTCTAACCACCTCCTATCCCTTTTTGCCCTTGGTCTCACATTGCCGTCTATTTCATTGTGGAATTTACAATAGTAATACTGACATTTCGGTCATTGTTGATAGCTTCAGCAAGATGGAACATCATTTCCTTGCCATTGAACTCTCCCAACTCTTAATCACTCGTATTTTTCTGAATTCATGATTTCTTGGCAGAATTATTATCTGACAGAGGCACACAGATTGTTAGCAAGTTTTGGAGGTCCCTCTGCAAAATTATTGGGAATATAATTTTTCTTTTGCCACTGAAAGGATTAAATAAACCCTGGAGCAAATTCTTTATTGAAGCTTCTCTGATGAAGTGCTATTCGCGCACAAAACGTGTCAGGAGTTTTTTTTATCTGTGCCTCTCTGTGCTGATGTTTTTAATGGTGGAATAAACTAAAGTTTTATTATTTATATCTGCATTTGTCAGTGGAGCCTTTCTGCCGCTCTTGCGTTCACCGATAAATGCCTGGGCTAAGGCCCAGTAGTTGTGGGAGGGTAGAGAAGCAAAATTCATGCGGCACCAGAGTATCATAACATTTTGGTAGTCCAATTATGTGCAGATTGATACACCTATTTTCAAGGTCTTTCAGACGATTCTGTGTTTAGACGAGTTGTTTCTGAATGGCTTTGATCTATTGCTCTGATGAGTCAGTACAGTCCTCCAGCGGTTGCAGTTTTTGTTCAAACTCCTGTATACTGTCTGCCTTGCCTTCTAACTGTTGTGTACCAGTGGTTAGGACCCTAGAGACATCTACCAGTTTATACTATTCTGTTTTTTGGGAAGCCACTTCCTCTGTTTTCAATCTGTGATAGTGTATATGAATGGTACCTTCATTGTCTGAAGCATTAAGTTATGGAGTTTTTTTGTCCCTCAGGTGATGCCACCATCTTCTGAGTTTGCGCACACCTCTGCATGTGTTTTTTTTGCAGTTATTGATTTGTTAAAAATGTTTGGAATCGTGTATAATTTTCGTTCCACTTCTCACATGTACACCACTTTGTATTGGTCTTTCATGTGGAATTCCAATAACATTGATTCATGTTTGTGGCAGTAACGTGACAAAATGTGGAAAACTTTTGCCAACCACTGTATTGATGCGATTTAAAAGCTGTTTTTCCTTCACAAAGACACTCTCCTCCTCAAGGCTAGTGCTTCAGGTGCAGAAAACAAAAGTCATAATATACTTGTGAAGGTTCTCATTCATCCAGGTCACGGTATATCTGTTGTATTCAATTAGATCAACTAAACGTCAAGTCCAGTTGATCTAATTAAATACAACAGATAGAAGTCATAATATAATTTTTATGTCTCTATCATAAATTAAAGAGCTTCCAGGGCAACCTTTAATAGAAGTTGAGGCTTTTTGACAATTCTTGTATTGTTGAAAGAATATCTCTTTAATTAAATTGCCTAACAAAAGTACCTTTTTCCGAGAAAATCTTTCTGTCTGTTTATTTGGAAAATAAGCTTTCTTGTTTTGCACATATTTTGGAAGTGTATAATACCTGTTAATATTTTTGCATGCAAAAATAAAAATTTACGTTGCACAATTTAACCATTATATAATTAAACAATAAATAGTGTCAGTGAAAATATTTTCTCTCATTTGTCTTTTTCATTTCAGGTAAGCCAAGAAGAAGCTACACAGTTTTATGATGAGCTTAATCATTTTATTTTTGAGTTTGTCTCCAGTTCAGATGTAAGCGAGAGAAAAGGTGGAATTCTTGCTATTGGTATGCAATTATTTTAATTGTTTATTATTTTAATATAAACTCTTTAGATACATTACAAGGTATACATATTATGACAGCAGCTTTGTTACAGCTTAACAGGTATGTAAACTGTAATGAAGCTGCTGTCATGATATGTATACCTTGTAATGAATATGTATCTGTTTGACATAGCGGACAGTTATCATGATGACTAAGTCTCAGTAAGACTCTCGCCAGAAACTGACTTTAACGCTAGATACTATGAGCAGTCACGTGGTTGGCGTCTACTGATGTCGTCAGCCCAAGGGGCATACGGGAGGGGCCTAGCTCTCTTTTTAAATCGGCGGGAGGCTTAAGTTTTTTCACGCCGAGGAAGCTCTGTGCGTCGGGAGTGAAACGCATTCATCGTGAACGCCCCTTGTCTGTACTTTCCCCCACACCAGACCGCTACTAGTATGTTTGACACTTTTTTTGCATTTGCAGTGTATCGGTTAACCTAATTGAATAGACTTTGTACATGACACTATGTTTAGATGTATTAGGGGAATTTACAATGTTTTTAATTTGTGTCCCTATGTTCATTACTACTAATAAAGAACAGTTTTATGTTTTTTCCATAAGACAGTGCTGCAGTCTGTCCTTTTTCTTCTTATATATGCCTTTAGTATGCGTTTTTATAGACTAGCACCTGCACTATATTATATAGTC
This sequence comes from Hymenochirus boettgeri, assembly GCA_019447015.1. Taxonomy (NCBI): domain Eukaryota; kingdom Metazoa; phylum Chordata; class Amphibia; order Anura; family Pipidae; genus Hymenochirus; species Hymenochirus boettgeri. The sequence continues at coordinate 119,912,135 of CM033475.1, read as the reverse complement.
CTATACTGAGCTCAGTGCCCTGATCACCCCATTCTTTTTTAAGTTGGTCTGTCCCCTTGTCACAATTCTAATCCTGGACCCTCAACTCCAACACTCTTGCTTTCCCATCTCCCTCCTGCCTAGTTTAAAGACTTGCCTTTATCCATTTCTATATTTTTAGTGCTGTCAGGAATTTGATCCCTTTTTGCTCTGTGTTCCCTGTCACTAGATGTCCTCATGTCCTGTACTCCTAGTTAGTATGCATGTCTCCTCTCTATGTATCCACCCCCTCCCAAACCTGAGGCACAGCTGGAGTGTGGAGCATGTGTAGTGGAGATGATCTGTGCCCCCCTACAGCCAATAGCATTCATCCAGTGATTTTGTGTTTTAGTGAAAGTAAAACTGCTTTGTTATGTGAAGGAGCTTGGAGCTGTAATAACTGCTTAAATCGAATAAGTTTTTTTTTTTTTTTTAGCTTTAGGAGTTTGAAGGTGAGTGTGTGTGTGTTGGGGGGGCTTTGTTATTGATTTCTTTAGGAACAGTGCTACATTGGGTCTTCAGTTACAGACAACAGCTAACAGCAGGATTGGGTGTTATCTGCACAGAAAGAGCACAGACCAACACTTAATGCTGAATTCATTAGCCATGCAGTGATAGAGCAATAAGCTTTACTTTTATAAAATGGATAGTTTCTACATGTAATTATTCCTACCGTAATTACTGTGTGATTAGTTAAAAAATGAATTGGCACAGTTGTTGGTCTGAGGAGGCACATTTGTACATGGATAGAAAATTGGTTAATGATAGGATACAGAGAGTAGTTGTTAATGATGCTTCATCATTATGGACTAAAGTGCTAAGTGGGGTGCCACAGGGTTCTGTGTTGGGGCTGATTCTATTTAATATATTTATTAATGATTTGGAAGTGGGTATTGTCAGCAAGGTTTCTGTGTTTGCTGATGACACAAAACTGTCGACCATTAAAAACTTAAGAGGATGAGCAATCATTGCAGGGGGATCTAGATAGATTGTCACATTGGGCTGCTAAGTGGCAGATGAGATTCAATGTTGAGAAATGTAAGGTGATGCATTTTGGACTTAAAAATCCTTGTGCTGGGGGGCGTGACCTTGCATGGCATGAGGCAGGTCGCAAGCTAGCAGAGCTCCGCTTGAGCTTTATAATCCTGACATTATCCTAAGGGGAAATAACAACCCACCCCAATACCCTAAAACACCCCTGAAGAAGAGGTGCCGTCCACTTGTGCTGCGGTGGGCCCCCCGATAGAAATCCGCACCACATGGTCTGGACCACCGCGTGGCCTACCCGAGGAACCAACCATCCTTGCGTCGCAGACAGGCAGCAGTGTGGCGCGGACCGGGGGAAAACCCCGGCGCCAACTGTGAGTTACATCCCCCAGTGCTGGACGCCCGGCTGGCGGTGGGCTGGCGGGGCACCGGAGCCGCAGTAACCACGTGGCGCGGTCAGGGGGGAGGTCCCCACACTGGGATAAGTATCCTCTCAGCCATAGCTGGGCCGCGGCCTGTGGGATAGTTTGCCTGGCACCTCAACTCCTTGGGAATACAAACCGGGGGGGGGGGTGTCTCTGCACAGGGGGGCGGGCCCTTTCCGCTGGGCCTCGGCCGGCCTATCTGACGCCAGACTCACAGACCCCACGCGGCTCAAATTAAGGAGGGGTTCCCGCGCGGGGACGTGGGACCCATCTGCCAATACCAGACCTTCATTCAACGGCCTATCTACCCAGCACTCGGGCCGCGGCGCCCACAAGGCGCATTCTAGTAAAGGGGCCCTACGCAGGGGTGAAGACCACTCTTGCCGTGACTGACCCTTGGCCGGAGCGCGGTACACCTCCCTGGCGGCGCACCCCAGACCACTGGAGGTATCCGGCTTGCCCAACATATAACGACTATCAACCAGGGGAAACCTAATGGTACATCGGAGCACCTTACCCCTAAATACCACCACATAGACTTGTCGTCTGTGCCGGGCACTGACGGATGCCTCGTCCGGGGGATCCCGACTTACAAATATATCTGACCGGACTGCCAACCTAATCAACGACGGGCAACGCAATCTGGTCCAGCTACCAAAGTGACATCACCAACAATCCTTGTCTATCACCAACAACAAGACTCCAGACGCACTCTAATACTTAACAATATCCTTTAGTAAACAAGGAAGCCACGATCAACTCTATACTCTGTAACTCCCTGACACCATGTCTCCCAAAAGACACCAAGACCAGGGGAACAGGGAATCTATTAACAAACTAGAAAAGTTCCGCCACCAAGATCCTGCAGGGCCAGCTGCATGCTACACAGCGGCCGAAAAATCCTCTCCACCACAACCAGATGCATCGTCTAAAGTCCTGGACGCAATTGCCACCTGCCAATCTACCCTGACCTCGAAGCTAGAGGAGGTTAAAATGGACATTTCTTTGCTGCATCAAGATTTCCAAAACCTCAGAGAGAGAGTTACACAAACTGAAACCCGTATCATTTCACTGGAACAGGATCTACCCCCACTACAACAAAAACTAAACGACCACAATGCCACAATCCAATCCATTCTAGCCAAACAAGACGATCTAGAAAACAGACAACCTCCGCTTTATGGGGCTCCCGGAAAAAGCAGAGGGGTCCAATCCCGCCACATTCCTAGAAGAACTACTAATAACCACATATGGCAGAGATAAATTCTCCAATACCTTCGTGGTGGAGCGGGCCCACCGTGTGCCACCCCAGCCTCCCCCCCCCCCCTGAGCCCCCCCCCGAACTTTCATCGCCAAACTCCTCAACTTCAGAGACAGGGACGCAGTACTCAGTCTTACTAGAGAAAAGGGGAACATCGCCTTCCAAAACTCTACAATTTCTGCTTATCCAGATTTCTCTTCGGAAATCCAAAGGCAAAGAGCAAAATTCACCGAAGTGAAGCTAGACTCCGAATTATCGACCAAGACTTGACTCTCTTCTTTACCACCCTGACCGAGGCTTCAGTGTGGCTGGACTCCCATGGAGGATGGAACCCAAACGGAACCTAAACAATGGGGACGGTAACCGGATTCGTTGCTTGATCAGAACTAACACCCCATCAAACAGATAAGTGCCTCGATGTACCTAAATAAACTATTACTGTACTGTAAAAAAAAAGGTTGATACCGACACCTATACTGTTCCCCCCACCTTCTGAACTTTTCTCTGTCCGCACATAAGCCCCAAGTCACCTCCCCAACTCACCTCCGATACCAAAACCAACCCATAACCTCCTAAACAACGAACTTTGTTCCCCCCACCTTCTGAACTTTCCTCTGTCCGCACATAGGCCCCAAGTCACCTCCCCAACTCACCTCCGATACCAAAACCAACCCATAACCTCCTAAACAACGAACTTTGCTGGACTCTTCCCCAGTACTTTTACATCAAGCGGACTACAGCTCATGTACTTTCAAGAACTGTAATACCCAAGTTAAACTACTTCGACCGCCGCACCGACCAAGTATCAGCGGGAAAATTTTCTGCCCCGATAGAACAAATATTTGCTCTTTATAGACCAGCTCGGTCTAAACTGTTTAATAGTTTTTTGCACTTACAGCCATCACTAATGGTTCAGTGTGGAGCCAGTTATAAGTATGTTTATAGTTTTGATCTGTCTATTAATAACTTAAGTCTATGCTTTTTGGTTTTTGGGTCATCTCCCTGCTACCTCAATCTTATGCATAAAATGTGTTTTAAATGTACGGTGGGCTCCTGGCCCAGCTTCAACTGTCCTAATGTCAAACAATGACACCTAATCAGCTCAGAACTCTGACATGGAACGTCAGAGGACTTCAAAACAAGGTATAACGCACAGCGATCTTACAGTATGTTAAAAGGCAACAAGCCGACATAACAGTCCTACTCGAAACCCATTTATACGGCCACCAGCAACTAGCCCTTAAAAGACCCTGGGTCGGTTGGGCATACCACTCACAATTCACCACCTCCTCTAGAGGAGTAGCAATTCTTATTGCCAAGTCATTGCAATTTGAGCTGTTGGACCTGAGGCTGGACCGTCGGGGCACCTATGTTTTGCTATACGCTAAAATTCAATCCAAACCAGTGATTGTCTTAGCCTCCTATGTTCCCCCGCCTTTCGCACTGTCAGCACTACATGCAGGCACACAGTTCCTGGCAGAACATCCCAATGTCCCGTCTATATGGATGGGGGATTTCAATATGGTTACAAATCTTATCCAAGATCGCCTGCACCCCCCAGACTGGGTCCCACCCCCTATCTCCACGACCCGATTTGGCAAATTCATGCAGTCTCTGCACATGGTTGATGCCTGGCGCAGCCAACACCCCAATATCCGAGCTTACTCATGTTTTTCGAGTACCCATAACACCATGTCCCGCATAGATAATATTTTCATCCACACGACCCTACTACCAAGGTTACATAACACTGGAATGACACCCAGAACTCTATCCGACCACACACCTTGTTGGGCCGAAATAAACTGGACCGTTTCCACCCCCCCCCCCCCCCCCCAATACGATGGAGACTGAACCCATTTTGGCTCAGATTAATCTCCGAGGAAAATTACCTCTCTGCGGAGTGGATAGAATTCTTTACCAGAAACGAAGGCACTGCCGGTGCACAATTTGTCTGGGATGCCTTTAAGGTCCATGCCAGAATGTCGCTTAGCTCTGCTATTAACAAACTGAAACAAAAGTCCGCACAACTGGAAAGAGACGCTACTAGAGCACTCCAAGCTGCCCAAACTGAGTTCATTAGGGACCCTACCCTTAATACAGCAAATGCTCTAAAACTTCAGGCCAGAGAAACCGACAAGATATATGAAAATAAACCAAAAAAACCCTTCATTTCTTCTCCCATTCCTATTTTCAGCACGGGGAATGGTGTGGTAGACTCCTGGCCTATATGATAAACAACGAGCATAAACCACCAACAGTTATCACTCTACATACCCCTGCGGGCCAAATAATTAATGAGACAGATGGGGTCGTGAAGTGTCTGGCCAAATATTAGGCCGACTTATACTCTACAACTCTGGAACATACCCAAGAGGAGATCCAAACTTTCCTAAACGATATCCCGCTCCCAAAACTACCCTCCGAAATGTGCAGGGAACTGGAGGCTCCAATTACTGAGATAGAAATCCAACAAACCATAACTGCACTAACTCACAACAAAACCCCAGGCACTGATGGCCTCCCCTCTGAATTCTATTCCACCTATCTCAAAACTCTATCACCTAAGCTGTTAAACCTCTACAACCACATGTTCTCCACAAAAACTATCCCCCCAACTATGCAAGAAGCCCTAATTATACTTATTCCCAAACCGGGAAAAGACCCCTTACTCCCCGAGTCCTACAGACCCATCTCCCTTCTGCAAACCGATGTTAAAATACTTGCAAAACTCCTGTCACTTAGACTCAATAAATATATTACCACACTTATTCATGCGGATCAAACCGGATTTATTCCCCGAAAAAACACCTCATTGAACACACGCAGACTATACATGAATCTGTCCACAATCCATAACAATACTGGGACAAGATGTATAGTCACACTCGATACTGCCCGCGCCTTTGACTCGGTGGAGTGGCCTTTTCTTTGAACGGTGTTGCAGGGCTTCGGGTTTGGACCTAATTTCATAGATTGCACAAAATCCCAAATATTACCACTCGATAACTTCCCCCCCGAGGCCCCGTCAAACTCATCCAAAAGCGGTAATCAATGCTACGCTCCCATATAAGAAACTAACATATACTCATCGTGGCTGCCCCACGAAATACACCAAAATCTGGGCCAGATGGGAAACATCCCCCACCACCTGTAATGACTAAAACTGAAAATGAAAATGGGATTGTCTAAGGGGCAGTGAGCGATCTCAATTTTACCAAATAACGACATCTTTAGAGACAGATAGTTTTAAGAGTTATTTTATTTTGAACCTATTTTTGTTGAATTAAGTTGGATAACACGCACTGTACACAAAAGTTATAATGTCTTAAAATGTACAATACGCAATGTACCTATCAATTTTCTACTGACTGTATCTCTCTGTTGGTAATAATGGTCAAACTATGTGTATACAGCACTTGTTTAATCTAATGAGTGTTTAAAAACTGTTTAACTTTTTTCTATCTTTGATCCTAAATAAAGTTTCTCCTAATGGAGGGGATTAAAAAAAATCCTTGTGCTGCTTATACTATAAATGGCTCTGTGTAAAGGGGCATGTCCACCCCCAAAACTTAAATTTAACCCCATACTGGCCCCACTGTGTAGTGTAGAAAATCCTTACCTTTCATCTCTGCTCCTTATGGCTACCCTGCTATGCCCCTCCAAAATCAAGAAAACTGCATTGTAGTAGCTGTCAGTGACTCATGCTGTGCCTGTGTCTGCCTCAACCTCAACAAGGTTTGAGGCATGCGCAGGAGAGTCCTCCCCCATGTACTAGATAATGACTTATTAGCCATTGTGGCATAACGGTAGAAAGCATTGTTTTTAGAAAGACACAGTATAGAAGGTTGCTGGTTCGATTCCCCATACTTACTTTTATTTTTTGCTGAAATGTTAAATGTTCTGGTTCCTTAATCCATGCTAGCAAAGACGTACAATGCAAAGATTACTTTTCTTTTTTGTATGAAAAGCAAAGTAATTTATCATTGTTAGGGACAGGAGCATTTGAAATGTTTTAACAAAAAAACTGCACTAAAATCTGAATTCTGTGTCAGAGGGAGGGATCTCTGAGCTGTAACATGATTGGCTGTCAGCTTCCAGGAAGCAAGGCTGCAGTATCCTGTAAATATGTACTGCGCACACTTAGCGGGGTGTTCCCAGATAAGGTGAATTATGGGAGCTGACCCCTTGCAGTTACGGGTTAATTTCACAAATTACCCAGCATCCACAACAAAGGGAGAGATAAGACACAGCTTGCTGTGTGTTTCTGAATGTGCTCTGTCTATTGGGACAATGTTGTCTGGGGACTTAAGTTCCCTTTTAGGACTTAAATTGATTTAAAGTTCGGAAAGGGTTTTTCACTGTGAGAACGGTAAAGCTATGAAACTGTCCTCCAGCGGATTTTGTAATGGCAGGTTCACTGGTCAGTTTTAAAAAAAAGCTGGATGAGTTTCTGCAAACAAGGAATGTTGCAAGTTACTGGTATTGATAGATAAAGTAGAGTTGATCCAGGGAATATTCTGATTGCCACTTGGAGTCAGGAAGGAATTTTTTCCCCTTCATAAATTTGGTGGTTTTTTTTTGCTGCTTGTTGATCAACATTAGCAGGAAATGAGAAATATTGCTAGATGGGTTGGACTTGATGGACGTACTTTATTCAACCTCAAATACTATACTATACTATACTATACATGTTCTTTAAAGGGACTGTAAACTCCCCATACTGCATAAAAAGAACTTATTGCCATCCGTTTCTATTATTCACAGGGAGGTGAGAACACTTATTCTGACTCACTCCCTGTGAATAATAGGACCGCGGGGGACCTGGAACTTACCTTCGCTCCGTCCCTCCCGCCCACTCCTTCACTGAAAGCCGCTCTGTCCCGACCGCGCGCCCTATCTTAGGCGCATGCGCGGCAATACAAAAGATAGGGCGCGCGATCGGGACAGAGTGGCTGTCAGTGAAGGAGCGGCTGCGAGTGGAGCGGCGGCTTAGGTATTCCGGTACCCCCGAGCGTCCTATTATTCACAGGGAGGTGAGAATAAGGGTTCTCACCTCCCTGTGAATAATAGAAACGGATGGCACATAGTTCTTTTTATGGGTTTAGTGTTCCTTTAAAGCCCCCTCCAACCTCTTAAATTATCCTTTCCCCTAGTACAACATACCCGTTTCCATTTAGGTCCAGTTTTTAGTGGCAATAGAGAATCTACCTCAGTGAAATATCAGCCCAGTGCACAACTAGTTTAGGCACACAGTTAACGCCCTAGTTACTTTTGATTTCCTAATGTAGCATGTGGGACAAGTAAAATTTCAGAAAAAAAATCATATTGGTGCACCTGACCTTAAAGGCCATGTACACCCTTTTTCCACTCGCTAAATATCTTTCTCTACCTTTAAAGTCTTCTTTTGCCTTTTTTGTTTTTTTCCTGGTTCGTGCTAGGTCCTCACCTCTGGGTACTGTACAGGTAATCTTTAATACTAAATTAGTTTTCCCTGCTGGTCGGTTCCTTTTCAGTCTTCTGTCTGCAATGCATGACATGGCCAGTGAAGTGAAGACACGTATTCCCATTGGCCCAATTGCAACTGTCAGTGACAGATAACTAGAGGAGGAGTGGACCAGTGCGACAAAGGAACACTTTAAGTAGTAAATTATCTTTAAAGTACCCAGAGGTGAGGACCTAGTAGTTTAGATACTCACCCTAAGTACTCTTTAAAGGGCATGTCCACCCTTAAAATAAACTTTTGCCCTATAATAGAATGCCTTCCCCCTGCCCCAAACCGCTAAAAAATAATTTTAAGAAAGTGCCCAGATATTTACTTACCTTCCCTCTCTCCTCCGACGCCCGGCCCAGCCTTCTGCTTGCAGCCAATCACGAACACGGCTGCCAGCTTCTCAGAATGCCGGGGGAGAGAGGGAAGGTAAGTAGAATTCGGGGGACTTTCTTAAAATTATTTTTTAGCGGTTGGGCTGGGGAAGAAATACTATTAAATGGACAAGGGGTTTTATGGTAGGGGGAGGGATCGCAAAACGGGAGGGAGGGGGAGAAGGGCTGCAGTGCGCATGCCAAACTTCTCCCGGAGGCGAGATAGGAGGCAGAGTCCTATATGAACTCTGCTATCCTCCTGGTGGGCAGTTTTTGGGACTTTGGGGGGGGACTACAGGACCCTATGAAGCTGGGATGTGAGTACCGGATTTTATTACACTACATGATGGGGCCATTACTGGGGGGGATTATAGTTTTGGGGGTGGACATGACCTTTAAGTATGGATCAGAGTCGGGAGTATAATTGTTTTTTAATGTATGAATCAACTCTGTGAAAATAACTTTGAATAAAGTGGAAGTGGAAACAAATCTTTGTCGTCTGTTGTGTTAGCATTACCTATTGTCTCAAATACTGCTATTTACTCACCAGCTCTTGTTATAACTTGTCAATGCTACATACAAAATATTTTCTATTATTGTTTAAACTTTTAAGATGCCAATAATCATTTAATAATGATGCATTGCATAATAAGCATTATTATTATAGATTTTAATTATTTGTTTATTGCAGTAAGTCTGATTGGAGTTGAAGGAGGAAATGCCACCAGAATCAGCAGGTTTGCCAATTACTTACGAAACCTTCTTCCCTCCAGTGATCCTGGAGTCATGGAGATGGCATCCAAAGCCATGGGACGCCTTGCTATGGCAGGGGACACTTTCACTGCTGAATATGTGGAGTTTGAGGTGAAACGTGCTCTTGAGTGGTTGGGAGCTGACAGAAATGAAGGACGCAGGCATGCTGCGGTGAGAGGAAATGAAAATGGTTGAAATAATCTCAATTTGTGTATAAATCTTTGTTCCTGTCTTTCTTAATTTTAATTCATTATATTATAATATTTACGGTGAATAAAGACCTACATCCATCTAGATCAACCTACTCAGCAATATTCTGCCTAACCATTTATCCAGAGTTTATTCTAAATTATTCTAGTTTATTTTAAGGTTATGCACAAAAATCTCTACCCCCCAATACCAAAACAGCACTTTCAAGAATATTACACCAAATTGAAATGCATAACCACTTCTGATGGTTAACATAGAATATCTACCAAATTAACAAAATTATCCCTACATGTGAGTTACTTTTAGAAACTACAAACCCGCAGGATTTTGGGGGAGGTAAGTTTAGATCACAATGTAGATTTCCTTTTTTCCCTCAACTGTAAAAGCAATCTACATTGTGATCTAAACTTACCTCACCCATTTCAGAAATACCCCCACAAACTATATATTTTTGGAATCCACACACCTTCAGCTACGTAATACCGTGGTATGTTTATTCATACCATCAATGGTCTGGGTGCCGTTCTTCATAGATTTTTGCACTTTTAGCAGATTTTCAGAATAAATGAACAAAAAATACCTTTCAATGGTAGAAATCATGGCAAATCCCAATGTAATGTAAAATAAATGTCCTGAAAACAGTGTACCATGCGTACGATATAAGCATACAAATATGGATAAAACTGGGTGTCCCCAGAGTTACTAAGGTGTCTGGAGATGAAGGGTATATTATAGTACATAGCCTACAAAGGAAAAGTTTGGGCCCGCCACACAACCCCCAACAACCAGGACGGGAGTCGGGGTAACCCAAAGGAGAAGTGTAAATGGGTTACTGGAGGATGGGTGTATTGCACTCATATTTGTTTAGTAGTGTAAACAAGTAATGTTTTGGCGTTACTGTGGCATGCCAGCCTTACCCAGCACAAAAAAACTTGTGAGTGTTTTAAAGGTGTGCAGATCACACGTGTCTGTACCAGTAAAATTGACAGTAAACCTAGTTTAAAATCTCCAACCATCTAGCCATCTTCTCACCCAAAACAGCTGCTACTTAAGAGCCTGCAGCCGAAAGAAAAGTCTGTCCAGATCTAAAAACACAAACCCCTCCTCTTTACTGTCTACCTACCATAGCACGTGGCTGTAGTAGTATTTCTGTAAACACTACCCTAAAGGTCCTTGCCTTTAACATGGCCCCTACCTCTCAAGTCATTTTTAAGGATCTCCCCATCTCCTTTATCTTTGTTATTGGCACCAATGTGAATCAAGATAGCTATCTGTCCACACGAATCACCACAAGTTAAACCCTAGCACCAGATAGGCAAAACACTGTTCAGCATGTATATTGAGTTACACTTATAAATCCTAATTTTTTCCTAACTTTTCCAAAAATACTGTTGTAATTGTAACTAGCATAAGCATGCTGCAGTTTCATAGTATACAATATTTTTATGAGGTGTCTCTTTTCAAATGGATCCATTTTTTAAAAATCTGATTATAAATTTCTTGACTTATGTCTTTAGGTCTTGGTTCTCAGGGAGTTGGCTGTCAGTGCCCCCACATTTTTTTTCCAGCAAGTTCAGCCTTTCTTTGACAACATTTTTTTTGCTGTATGGGACCCAAAGCAGGCTATTCGAGAAGGAGCTGTAGCAGCTTTAAGGGCCTGTTTGATTTTAACCACACAACGAGAGCCTAAAGAATTACAGAAACCTCAGTGGTACAGGGTATGTATAAATGGATAAATATGTTGTTAAAGGACAATTATACTCACCTTCCCTCCGCTCCTCTTCCTTGTTCCTTAGCTTTTACCAGGGGTGAGGACCTGAACCGCTAAGTCCTCATCCCTGGGTTCGCGCAGCCTACAGCAGACTCTCAGAGCAACGCTGCGGTAGGCTCCGGCTCTCCTCCCCGCCGGCGACGAGGCCAATAGGAAGGCACGCTCTGCAACAAGCAGAGCGTGCCTTCAGTGTTGCTCTGAGAGTCTGCTGTAGGCTGCGCGAACCCAGGGGTGAGGACTTAGCGGTTCAGGTCCTCACCCCTGGTAAAAGCTAAGGAACAGCAATAAAATATCTGCTTTCTTATCCATAGGGGGTATTTCTTGGGATATAGGCATGAGATGTTGGTGGTTACGGGCAACTGCTGAAGTGGGGATTTCATCCCTATTGTTAGGAATCATATTACATTCTAAGAGTGTAGGCAATGAATTAACTTCTCCATCCAAGGATTCTATAATCAAACCAACTGCAAGCCTGCCAGTGGTTTTAGTGATACCAGAGCAAGTTTTCAACGTGTAGGTAACTGGGGGGCTATCTATGTTGAACATGTCAAAAAGGTCGGACCGCGCTAGTGATCTATTGCTCTGATCGTCCAACATTGCATACATCTTTCTGCTTAAGCTACGATTACCAGCTGGGTAAACATTAACAAGGCATATTTTAGAACATGACTTTCCTGCAAACCCCTCACCGCACACCTCTGTGCATTGAGGAGCAACTGACCCTTCTAATACATTTGCCTTCTCTCTGTGCATTGAGGAGCAACTGACCCTTCTAATACATTTGCCTTCTCCCCGCCATACTCTTTAGGAGGAGGAAGGGATTTGGAAGCCCACGGAGCTATACCTGGATGAAGGATAGCTAAATGCTTGTCACTACCACATTCAGTACATTTAACACTTGCTTTACAGAATTTTGCAACATGTTGTTTAGAAACACAGCATTTAAAACAAATATTATGCACTTTTAAAAATCCTTTGCGTTCATCAAGGGTCATCTCTCTAAAACCCCTGCACTTGTTGAGAGGGTGGGGTTTCTGATGGATTGGGCACTGTTTCTCTGGGTAATTAAGAATGTCCAGTGCATAAGGTGATAAAGGGATATCCGTTTTGTGTACAGATACTGGTTTGCGGATACCACCGTGACTCTCAAATCTGTGTCTCATGTTTTGGTTACCACTGAGGGTAGTAAAATTAAAGCTGGGGTCATTGCGTGCTTTGGCTTCACGCCGTATAAACTGTGAAAAGAAAGAAAAGGGTGGAAAGGCAACCATGTGTTCTTGTTTATAATGGGAACCTTGCATCATCCATCTCTCTTGAAGAGCATGTGGAAGCTTCTCAACAATAGGGCCTACACCTCTCGCGGTGTCTAAGAAGGCAAGCCCTGGTAAATGGCAACCTTGCTTTGAGGACTCGATCTCAGTAAGTAAATCACTTAATTCCCTAAGTTTTCCATACTCCTTTGGTGATATCCTAGGAAGGTTATCAAGTTTTGCAAACAAGGCACTTTCTATCGCTTCTGGCGATCCATAAATCTCCTCTAACCTTTCCCAAATACGTATGAGACCAGTGGTCAGGTCCATTATATTTGCTGACTTGATGCGACGTGCATGTTCTGCAGAGTCAGTTCCAAGCCATTTAATCAGTGAATCTACCTTTTCAACTGGTGAAAGTCCCAAAGTCTCTGTGGCATTAAGAAATGAATATTTCCAGGCCAAATAATTCTCTGGTCGGTCATCAAATCTGGTCAGTCCTGATGAAATGAGTTGATTTCGTGCCAGGTATTTTGCAATATCTGATAAATTATCACTTGGGTGTCGGACAGCTGGTCCTGTATTGATGGTATAGTGGCTGTGGTAAGGCATTAGAACTGGTGGACTTGGAGTATAGTTTAATTGTCGCCTTGGAGAAGTCTCTGGATTTGGTGCCGTGGAATCTGCAGGATAGCTGTATACCTGGTTGAACATCACAGCTGTCGGCTTTGGGTAGTGTGAAACTGACACAGGGTTGTTTATTACTTCTCTCCCAAGAGAATGCTTTACACCATGGAACTGCTCAACAGAGGAGGCCGCCATTCAGGCATGTAATGGCTGGCCATAACACCCCTATTTAGTATGTATGTCTCCTCTCTATGTATCCACCCCTTTCCAAAAGGGGAGCTAGAGTATGGAGCATGTGCAGGGGAGATGATCTGTTCCCCACTACAGCCAATAGCATTCACCCAGTGATTTTGTGTTATAGTAAAAGTAAAACTGCTTTGCTATAGGAAGGTAAGCAGTAGAGATGGACTAGAACTCGAACACGAGTTCGAGTTGAACTTAACAAGTCCTAACGGACTCGGACTTCTCGAACAACCCCGGACCAAGATTTCTCAGACTTTCTGGACTCGTGGTTGTATTTTTGATAATTATCGAAAATTCGATAATTATTGAATTTACGGGCCGTTCGCTAACCCTAGAATGTATCGTTCCCTAACCCTTGAATGTATCATTCCTTTTTGGTAACCCTCGAATGTACGGATCGTTTTCGCTAACCCTAGAATGTATCGTTTGCTAACCCTCGAATGTAGCATGTAGCCTTCGATTTTCGGTAACCCTCGAATGTATGGATCATTTTCGCTAACCCTAGAATGTATTGTTCGCTAACCCTCGAAAGTATTGTTCGATTTTGGTAATCCTCGAATATATGAATTTATTTTCAGTAACCCTCGAAAGTATTGTTCGGTAACCCTCGAATTGGCTGTAACCCTCGAATGTAGCTTGAACAAAACACGACAATTGCCTGCTCAATCTTAAACGCCAGAAAGCATTTAAGATTGGTGGTAATTAATGCTAATTACTATGTGATTAGTTAAAAAATGCCAGTTTACATGTCCTTTAAAATGGCTAATATCCTTTAAGCACTTTAAGGATTTATGTCCTCTATTTATATTTTATAAACAGCAAACATATGAAGAGGCAGAGAGAGGTTTTGATGAAACTTTGTCTAAAGAGAAAGGAATGAACAGAGATGACCGAATCCATGGAGCACTTCTGATAATTAATGAGTTAGTAAGGATTAGCAGCATGGAAGGAGAGGTAAGATTTACAGTGTTACAGTATAATCTTTTTTGCTTTATCTTTATCTTTTTTTTTTTTTTTTTAAAGATATCTACACATCTTCTCATGTTCCTCTTAGGCTAGGTACACACAAAGGGACTATTTGTCACAAGCTCGTCCGGGACAAATGTCCGTCGGTCGTGGCAATAGTGGCCGCGGCCGACACTTCTGCGATTGACCGTGCGGCCCAATAGGGAACCGAACGCAACGCAGCCCTGAAATTAAATATTTCTAAAACTGAACTAATCATTTTCCCACTTAAACCTGGTCCTATACCATCTTTCTCTATTTCTGTTGATAATACCCACATTTACCCTATCCAATCAGCATGCTGCCTAGGGGTAATTATTTCAGAAAATGCAGTGAAACAAGCTGCTGGCAGCCTTAGCTTTATAGAAAAAGCAGAAGCTAAAGTGAGCTTATAGTGGAAAAGGAAGGGCACCTGAGTGGAGGCTTTCATGCTGAGAAGGTTGCTGAGTCAAGTACTTTCTTACTCTTTTTGTTCTCTTTAAGGGCAACTGTGCTTTCAAAACAAGTTAGGGTTAAATGAAAGCCTGTAGTTTTTTCTTTAAAATGAGCTTACAATCACATCTCTCCATCATCCATGTCTGGAGCCTGTAATAAATTTAATTGGGGTGAATGGTCAAACTTCCTGCTTCCAGTAGGTTGAGTGACATCACCTGAAATCTGCCACGCCGCTCCGCCTCGGGGGAGAAGCATGCTCAGTAAAGACTTAATGTTGGGGAAATCAGGAAGTACCTGGGGAAAAAATTGACAGTTGAGAAGGGGAGCCTATTAATGCAGGCAGAGGCTGGTCACATGGCTGAAAACAGGAAGTGTTCAACCAGGAAGTAATATTGCTGAACCTTTCCAGCAATAACTTCTCACAAATTTTATCTAGAGATGTGATTTAGGTTTTATTTTGAAGGTATGATGGAAGGGCTTTTTATATAATCCTTACTAGTTTGGAAGAATTGGAGACCACAGTTACCCTTTAATATAAAGACTGGATATATACAATATGTTTATACATTAGAAATGTTAGGGCAACTAACATTCTGAAAATTCCCTTGCTTTTTCGTCGTTTTTATACAATTTTAGGGTGAGGTGCATTTAGAATCATTGGAGGCCCTTTACTATTTTTTTTATCTATGCCTCTTTTTCTCATAACTTTTTTAGCGTCTTAGAGAAGAGATGGAAGAAATCACACAACAACAGATGGTACATGACAAGCACTGTAAAGACCTCATGACGTTTGGTCTGAAGCCTCGACATATTACTCCATTTGCCAGCTTTCAGTCAATACAACCTCAGTCTTCAAACGCTCTTTTAAGTCTCTTAGGGTATAATGGACAGCAGGGAATATTGGGATATGGAGCAGCTCCAATGCCTGACAAATCTAACCTGGTGGAAAGTCGCACATGTAGGGATCTTGTGGAGGAAAAGTTTGACCAGGTTCATTAAAGTTTTATATTCGTTACATTGTTTAAAGGTCATCTAAACTGGATTTTTTAAAAAGGGTATCTCCACTGGTAAACCCCCCTTTTTTCTATTTAGTTTTATTGAAGAATGGTAAAGGAGCTGTTTCTTACCTCCCGTTCTTCAATAAAAACTTTCGTAGACAGAAACAAAGGTAAGAAACTTTCCGAACACTCACCCCTCCGCCGCATAGTCAAACAGGTCCTGATGGACTCTGTACTCTATGTGCATAACATTTGCGCATAGCCTATCAAGTCCGTTAAGAACTGTCAGATGAAGCGTCATAGGAGCGAGTGATCGGTAAGTTTCTTACCTTCGTTCTCCGCTTCTAAAGGTTTTATTGGAGAACAGGAGGTAAGACACAACTCCTGTACATCCCGTTCTTTAATAAAACTAAATTAAAATACGAGGGTTTTGCCAGTGGAGATACCCTTTAAATTGCCTATTACTGGAAACTTTTAGGGCTATGTACCAAGAGTCATTTGTGTCTTAAAGTCACGTTAACCAATGTATCAAGCTTTAATGTGACTTTAAGACACAACTAACGGCACTTGCAACGTTACGCAAAATTTGTGTCGCGTAACTGACGCAACCAATGTACTGAGCCATTAACGGCACTTTTAAGACGTAATCACTAACGCCAGCAGATAGCTGGTGTTAAAGATTCGCAAAAGGCAAACTCCAGTCACAATGCACTGGGAGCCACTATCAGCTTAGTGCATTGCCTAAAGGGGGCAATAGAGAGCGATAGCAACTCTCAGTACATTGCCCTGTATGATTCTTCACAACCACCACTGTACCATTTAACTTGATCTGTCTCTATTTCTTTAGATAGTCTGAAAGATCTAAAATTTCAAATGTTAATCAAGTGCCTTATTATCATAAACTTATTATCATAAACGAGTGTTTAATGCATAGTGGAAATTACTTGACTTAGAAAGTCAGGTCAGGTGGAAGGAGGAGTCTGTAAAGAGGGGAAGTTGGGACACTGATTGGATTTAAGGCATACAGTGACAAACACCTCAGAGTCAGTGGCACTTTTTTCCTTTATAGATTAAAATCAGGCACAGGTATTTTCTCAGTATAGTTGCCCTTCAAATTCAGTGTTCAGTGAAATCATAAGTAACCTAATCTATGATGGTCTTCTATAAAACAGATTTGTCGCTGGGTCCTAAAATGTCGAAGCAGCAAAAACCCATTAATACAAATGACCGTTCTGAATGTATTGCCACGTCTTGCAGCATTCAGACCATCGGTTTTTACAGGTTAGTTTCCGTTATGTTTCAGCTATTTCACTTTATGAATTAATTTTCTTTTTAGTCACTGTGATGTTTTATGTGCCATTTTAGCCGATCAGTATCTACCAGACACAATGAATCATCTGCTGAGCTGTGTACGTAAAGAAAAAGAGCGCACGGTAGCTTTCCAGGCTCTGGGATTGATATCTGTAGCTGTAAGATCTGAAATACGTCTATACTTACCTAAAATACTTGAACATGTGAAGGCAGCTCTTCCTCCAAAAGATTTCGCTCACAAGTAGGTAAAACGTTTCATAGCTGTTTTGAAAAAATATGTAATCATTTTAGAAAATTTTCAGTTATTCACACTGTTCTGCCCCTTGCACTTGAATATAAGCAATGCAGGTAACTTACGTGGAGTGTAGAGAGCAGACAGCTTCAACTCACAAAGTCAGTCCATTAGAAGGTAAACTCCAGTTCTTTATTGTGACAGAATCCAGGAAATTCAATCAAAAGACGTAACTTTAAGGTAAAAAAGACTAGCTCCACAATCCTTGAACACAGCAAGCTAAGTAAAAGAAGGAAACCCTCTCCTGGAGGCTGGGTCACATGTCAGAAGCTGCTATAAAAATAACTTGTACTACAGCAGTGCAGCACTAGGTGGCACTACAACACAGAAAATTAAATTGAAATGCCCAATGGGGCAGAACACTCCCTGCCTGGTATCTGTAGCTAAAGCAAATAACTATATTATATTCTAAATATGCAAGACAAATATATAAATGCTTTAAATGCAGTCTAATATTATACATTATAAGATGTATGATGAAGTCTCCGAAGATCCTGTAAGAAAAGAAATAAGAGAAAACATGCAATAATAATGTTTTATAGACAGGTCAAGAATATTAAACTTCAAACTGTTCCCAGGCGTCATCTAGGTAATGTCTTTAGAATCTCCATTGTCTAGTTAATTAAGTATCTCTGGGAAATCAGAGGTAAGATAAACCAATTCTTCAGTCTTCATGGCGTCTGTGTAATGTTTTGGTTTTATATGGATGTCCTCCCAATTGACCCATCCCATGTCATTCTACCGTATTATTTTTAAGCTGTCCACTCTCTTGTCTCTTGTAGATCCTCCCACTGTTTTTGATTTAAATGTTTTTTTATCTGTCTTTTTGAAATTGTTTCCTTTGTCTTAATGCTGTTCTGAGAAAGGTGCTTTCCTTGTTTGGGTAGTTTCCATTTTCAGTTATCGCAGTTTCTTTATTTAAACATGGTTTCAAGGAAGAAGTTCGGCCACTTTCTAGCACAAGTTTTTAAGGTAATAGATTTATCAGGTAAAGGTGTTCTGCCTACACAGACATCTCCAACTATCACCCATCCTAGATCAAGCTTATGGGCAAAGGGAGCATTTTCTGAACCATAACAAAACTGTTGTATATTATGTACGTGTAAGATATTTCTGCCTACTAATAACAGGATCTTGGCATCTTTATCAATAGGTGGTATTTGGTCATCTATATATGCATCATGTGAGGATGCAGGTGTGCAGCTTCAGGCGTTGGGATCTCATCTCTGTTGTTCGATAATTCGTTACACTCAATTAAGTTTGGCAGTTGTAATTTCAAAGAGTCATGAATGGAGACTATTGTAAAACCATTAGCTCTGCGACCTGTTTTCTCTATTACACGGCACATGTTACAAGAGTGTAGGGTGAGGTGCTTCCTCCAATGTTATATAAAATAATTTAAAAAAATTCAGATTTAGCCAGGGAGCGATTAATTTGATTGTCTATGATTGCGTACATCCGTATGGCTTTCTGAGGTAGTCCTTTAGGATATACTTTCACTGAACACATTTGAGCACATGACCTACTGTTAGCTTCATCTCACATATTTCTGCACATAAAGTTGAAATCGCTGTAGACAACATAGTTACGTCTGTATTTTCCCCGCTATATATTACGGTAGGGTGGGTCTGTTGTGAAGTTATGGACTTGTAAGGTTCTGGATGGAGTGCGGAAATATGTTGGGTACTGTTACATTCCAAGCATTTGATAATTGCTTCACAGTCTTTTGCAAAGTGATCTGTTGTTGCACAACATCTGAAGTAAATACCATATCTTTGAAGAAGTACCTTAAGTTCTTTGAGGTTTTTTCTTCTAAACTCTCTACATTGTTTGAGAGGGTGAGGTTTTTTATGAGGTGGACACTGATGGTCTGGGTTCTCGATCTGTTCACCTTGGACATCTGTCTTTTGAACAGTCACTAACCTTCCTTTATCTTGGGATCTGAATTTTGGCTTTTGTAATTCGGAGGATCTTGAAACAGATAAAGCTTGGGTCATTCCTGGTTCTGGCAATGTCTTTGATGAATTTACAAAACACAAAAATCGAGGGAACGCTGCGTTGTTTTCTTCTTTGTATTTTGAAGCTAGAGTTGCCCACCTTTCTTGAAGATTGTATGGTAGCTTTAAAACAACTGGGTTGATACCATATGCTGTGTCAAGTTAACTTAGGCCTGGTAACAATGGATCTTCTTTAGCCAGTTCTAAATCTCGTAAAAGGATATTAATTTCTTGAAATTTAATGTTATCCTTATTGGATAATTTTGGGAACTTATAAATCCTTGTGAATAAGGCATTCTGAATAACTTCTGGGCTTCCATATATTTGTTCTACAATTTCCCACGCAGCTTTAAGGGCTGCGTTTGGATTATATACGTACGCTATTTTATTTGTGAGACATGTTGAAGATTTGGGACCTAACCATTTTGCTAGGAGGTCGAGCTCTTCCTTGGCATTAATGCCCGCATTTTCTATCATAGTTTTGAAAGTGGACTTCCAGGTCCTGCAATTTTTGGGTCTATCATCGAAAATTGTAAGACCAGTGCTTACTAGCTCGCGGCAGGGCATAAACTTAGCAAGGTCTGTTATTTCAGATCCCTCTGGCTTGATAGTCTGTGGGACTTGTTGCAGTCTAGTGTCTGGCACTAAAAGGATTGTAAACAGCAGGAATATAAGGAGGTGTAAATGCATTTAATCTTGGAAAAGGATCGGTAAGTGATGCTTTATCTCTGCTACCTGGAGCTTGTTGCATCTGTGAAAAGATCATATTGCTTGAATGCATTTGATCCTGAATGTAAGCTTGTGTACTTGGCAGGTTCTGTGAGGGTAATGCACTGTAAAGGCTTCTAGCAACAGGATGTGTGGTAATTATAGCAGTGTTTCTGGATATTATAGGGTCTTTAATCTGAATGGGTGCCTGAGCTTCCTGTAAACAATCTGAACCCTCTAATGCACTTGGTTTGTTGTCACTTAAGCTGGCAACATAATGTTTAGTGCGATTTTTGAATCCTCTAAGGCAAATTGGGAAACAATACTCTGCGTTTTCTCGCTGCCTTGCTGTTCCACAGCCTGTTCATAGACTTTCAACCTTGCCGTGGCTACTGCTTCTTTTTTTCACTCTGAGGAACTTCTGCTTCTGCCTGCATCTGTGCCTGTTCTGCCCTCAATTTTGCTTCCTTCACTGCAAATTTCGATAGTCTTAGCTACTTGTGCATCGTGCGTGGATGAGTTTGTCACTAATTGAGGAGTGTAGTGAGAACGTAGATCTGGAAAATCTAGAAGATTTGAATGTGTGTTGAGACAATCCGCTATTGTGTAAACTGTGTGATCTGGTCTCTAGTAACTCTCTGATCCTGTGTTTGTTATTAACTCCATCACAGTTTGGATTTTCCTCATTAGTTAAACAAAACTGTTCCTCTACATCAGATTATTCTGGAACATTTGACTTGTGTAAAAACACAGTACATTTCTCAGACAATGTTTGGTAATGGTGATAGGCATTGTTTAAACTTTTCAGGTTATAATTAAGGAGAACATGATCATATTATAAATCAAACAGAGACATACAGTGAGTAAGTTTACTCCATTGATCCTGTAGCTGTCCCCATTATGCTTTCCTTCTCTCTCCCATAATTCTCTAGGGCTTTCAGAGAGGGATTAGTTACACATTTTGATTCAGTCTTAGTTACCCTTTCAGAGTTTAGGGAAGACATTGTACCAAGTGGTGTTATAGTCTTTAATACAGAACAGCACAGAGATGATATCTAGGATTTCCACAATAAACCCACATTACAGTATTCCAATAAATCTGTATGTGTAATCTATAGCTCCCATCACCAGTACAGGTACAGAACACGATGGCAGACAGACACTAAGCAGTGATAACAGGTTCTATCAGTAAGCAGGCTGGATCACAGTATAAGTAGCTGAGATGAAATCTCTATAAACACTGGTAGTTAAAAAGTCCTTTCTGAGGGTTATAAAGTCTTTTACTTTCCAAGGATCTGGAAATCTTTTTTACTGTTCTGCCCCTTGCACTTAAATATAAGCAATGCAGGTAATTTATGTGGAGTGTAGAGTGCAGACAGCTTCAACTCACAAAGTCCATTAGAAGGTTAACTTACAGTTCTTTATTGTGAACTGGAATCCAGGAAATTCAATCCAAAGACATAACTTTAAGGTAAAATAGACTAACTCCACAATCCTTGAACACAACAAGCAAGTGAAAGAAGGAAACCCTCTCCTGGAGGCTGGGTCACATGTCGGGAGTTGGCTGCTCTAAAAATAACTTGTACTACAGCATAGCAGCACTAGGTGGCACTATAACACAGAAAATTAAATGGAAATGCCCAATGGGGCAGAACACACCCAATATTCTAACAGGGAGATTCAATAAAAGTCTCTTATTGTTTAAAATGGTGCTAATTTTGCCCCAATCAGATCTTATTTAACATTTGAAAGCTAAAATCTGATTGGTTGGGGCAAAATTAGCACCATTTTAAATGAAATTACCCTTTAAAGGTATACTTTATATTATTCTTCTACCAATCTGTCTAAGGACAAATGAAGATAGAGAATTACTTGCCTTTAAAAAAAATTATGAATTTTGAATGATTCCTCGTGTAATGAATTTCAGAACTGCTCCTCTGCTTCTGATATCACATGTGAGTCAAATCTTTATTTGGCACCAGTCCCATACACTTGAAAGGAGCTTACATCACCAGTAAATGGGCAAACAGGAGGAATAGAGCACAAGTGATTTAAAGCATTTTAAGGCATTTGTTAGCATTCAAAAATTAAAATATGGGTGATAAATGATTCACCCAACAAAAAGGGCATTTATACTGAAAAATAAGTTATTTTAAATTGACCATAACTGGAAACAATTATTCTTCACAACCATCACTGTATTATTTTTATTGTTGATCTGTCCCCTATTTCTTTAGTTATCCAATCTAGCTGTCAATCAAGTTCCTTGCTCTCAAAAACTATTCTTCTGTGAGTAGTTGTACTGTATTGTAGCTGGAATGGTGACAGAGTTTTGACAGTTGGAATGCTGTGTGCAGGCTTCACAGTTGTTTTGTGGGAAAAAAGTTGTCGGATGGAAGTGGGAGTGGTTAAAGGGTGAGGGGGGATACTGCTGCTAAACAAAATGTGTGCTGGATTGAAGGCATGCAGCAACACACGCAAATCAGAGTAAATGCTACTTACGTGTATTCTATTATAGATTAAGATGAGGCAAAGTCATTTTTTCAGTATAGTGTCCCTTTAAAGAGAAACTACAGTCTAGAATTTCAAATCTAAAAGGACAACAGGGAATGGCCATAATTACATAAATCTAATGATGAGAGACATCCTGTTTTAAGCCATGTGACCAGCCTCTGTCTGCATTACTAGGCTCCCCATGTTAAAGGGACACTATACTGAAAAAATTACTTTGCCTCATCTAAATCTATAATTGAATACATGTAAGTAGCACTTACTCTGCTTTGCATGTGTTACTTGCATGCCTTCAATCCATCACACATTTTGTTTAGAAGCAGTATCCCCCCTCCCTCTTTTAACCACTCCCACTTGTATGTGGTGTGACGTTCTTCCTTAACAAGAAAACATCAAAACTAATTAGTATAGATACTACTATCAACTAATTTTTAATAAAGCATACAAAATACAGCATGCGCGTTGATTTCACAAAGGAGAACTAAAACCTTATAACTATTTATTACCTTGATGGCAATCACGTGTTGTAAATAATCAGTGTGCAAGTTAAGCTAGGTTCAGACACACAGATGACAGTAGGTACAGATGCCCGACCAACCGCACATACATGATTGTCAGGTAAAACAACTGTTCATCGTGGTTGACCTCCTCTGAATCAACTGTTAGGGCAAGGCTACACTGCTCTGTTTTCTCACGTGATAATGATTGTGATTGCAATCTGTTAGCACGTGAGAATCACAGAGTAGTGCGTGTCAATCTGGGTGGCCACATAACATGCGCTGCAATTAGTTTTTGGTGTACATGCGGTTACCATTTTTTTGCAGATGGCTCCAATTGCGCGACATTTCGTGTTCTGCAGCGCAAGCAGGCGGTAGCATGTGTGCCTTTCATAGTGTTTCCATCCGGTACAGTGTGGCCTCAAGGTTAGGAAGGATTCTTGTGTAGGCTATAAAGGTTGGACTAGATGGATATATGCCTTTATTTAACCCAGGGCCATTTCTAGCCATCTTGGTGCCCTAGCGTGATCAGATTGCAATCCCATTGCACTTAAAATTGCAGCAGTGTGGCCTAGCCCTCCAAGAGTATTGGACTCAACTCTTTTAGTGCGAGTAGACATCCACAGAATGTTTTGATTACCACTTTCTAGGCCGGCAGAGAATTACCATTAACCCTTCAGTGCCAGCAGACTTTCTTACTAATAAATTCAGTGGCAGCATTTTTCTAGAGTATTGCCATTAACCCTTCAGTACCAGCAATTTTCCAGAGTATTGGCATTAACCCTTCAGTGCCAGCACTTTCCCAGAGTATTGGCATTAACACTTTCAGGGCCAGCAGAGTACTACCTTTAACCCTTTCAGCTGCCAGCATTGAAATGATATACAGTATGTACCTGCTTTCCATGTCTCCTCCATTGAATTGTTCACTCCTCACCTACTCTAAGTTCTAATTGGAGAGTTGGGTGGAAGGAAGAAAAATGCAGGGATAGTGATCTCATGGCTGCTAGCCACAGGGTCACAGTTACAAAGTCTGCAGCAGATTTAACCTGGCATTTAAAGGGCATGTCCACCCCCAAAAACATATCCCCCAACTACTGGCCCCACCACATGTAGTGTAGTTTAATCCTTACCTCACATCCAACTCCATCTGGTTCTCCTGTAGTCCCCCCCCAAAGTTCCAAAAAAATGCCCACCAGGAGGCTAGCAGGTCCTATGGACACTGCCTGCTACCTGGCCTCCGGAGATTCCTGCCATGGTGCTGCAGCCTTTCTCCCCCTCCCTCTCCCTCCCCTCCTCCGTTCTACTATCCCCCCCTAGCGAAAAAACCCTAAATTCTGCTCCCCCATGTCCCCCAGCCCCAACCGCATGTTTTTTTTTTAAAAAGCTCCCCAAACTCTTACTTACCTCTCCGCTTTCCTCCGCTGCACTGAATGACCGGCAGCCGCGTCCGTGTTGGCTGCCGCTCAGCCAATCACAGACGCGACTGCCGGTCCCGCCCCTCTGCTTGCATTCTCGCAAGCAGAGGGCCGGCAGTGCGGCGGGGATCGAGGGGAGGTAAGTAAGAGTTTGGGGGGCTTTCTGAAAAAAAAAATATGCGGTTGGGGCTGGGGGACATGGGGGAGCAGAATATTAAAAATTTATTTTCGGGGTGGACATAGCCTTTAAGAACTGTTCTCTCAGTACTTTTAGCTCAGCTCATCTCCACCCTCCTTCCTTCACCTTCAGTTCATTTGCAACATTGTTTCCAAGTAGAGGTAGCTGAGTCCAGGCTCTCACATCACTACAATGTTACAAATTACAGCAGCAGAACAAGGAGAGCAGTTGTAACTCAGCAAGTAAAAGCTGACAGGGAGATGTTAGGAGAATAGGGCGCCCTGGTTTACATAGGTGCCCTGGTTTAAACAAGGGTGCCCTAGCACTTTGCCCAGTGGGGAGGATCCGACCGGAGCGAGGAGGGAGATTACAAGTAAATAGTGCAGGACTTTGTAAAGTACCCAGAGGTGAGGACCTAGCATTTTAGGTCCTCACCCTGGGTACTTTTCAGGAATGGATCGGGGAAATGGTGAATATAATTGTCCTTTAATATGGTCTGTGGAAAGGTGATTAGTGAGTTTATATGTCTGCAAGATATAAGGTGAAATAGAGTGCTAGGTATTCCACCTTCAGGAGATTAGTTCAAATGGATCATGGTTCTAGCCATCTAGTCCATACTTTTAGGAATTTCTCAAGACTCCCTCTGGATTTATATACCAGTTTAATATGTGGAAGGTCCCCATCCGTCAACGGCCTCCATTGTCTCATCTTGGGAGGTTCAGGGGCCATCCTTTTCACCACTATTGTCTTTCTTGCATAAAACAGTTTTTCCCTTTGAGAAGGCCATTTGATATTTGTCCTATTTCTCTATTTCAGGGACTCCCAAAATACACAGTTTAGGGTGTAAGGTGATTTGTTCGTTCAGAAGGTTAGAGAGGGCTTGTGTAATCTGGTGATATAGGATGCCCAAAGTTTGCTCATGGGGCTCAACATTTTGTGCAAAGTGAGTTTCTACATACTAGGGTATGGGCCTGTGCCATGTCCTCCCATTCTTCTGACGTAATGGTTGGTATCCATTTTTGCCATGACAAGAGGAGAGTACTGTATAAGCGGGCACATTGCTCATGTTGTAATAGTTTGTATATCTTTGATAGCAAACATTTAGTCTGGGGTGAACTGATTATGTCTAAAAGTGGGTGGGAGAGAACAGAGATAGTTTTTCCCTGAAATTCAGACCAGATACAGTGTCTCAATTGTAGATAATGAAAGTAATAGTGGTTTGGGAAAGCATAGATAGTTTGGAGATCCTGAAACGAGGATCTTAATTCCTCTGTTTTCCCATATTGAAGACATTGTGAAGGCAGTTGTGGGAATTTAGGGTTAGCATTTGTACACCCCTTTAAATTGTATTATCTTTAACATTTGTTTCCATATTTTGAATATGGAGCGTAGTACCTCCACCAGTTACTTTGTATCTAGGGTTATCTAAAAAAAAGCTAGGGGGTCTGAGCCAGTGGAAAACATATTTCAATTGACTGGCAAAGTAATATAAATGAAGATATGGTAGCGCCAGTCCAGCTTTGTCCTTAGGGCATTGTATGTTTTTTAAATGTAACCCTTGGTCTGGAGGTATTTTAGGAAGGAGTATGACTTTGATAAGGTTTATTCTACCAATCACATTTAGGGGGAGTTGTTTCCAGGTATTTGTTATCTGTTTGACCAGGGTTAGTAGGGGGAGAGATGTTGACCTCATAGAATCTAGTGGGTGAAAGTGTAATCCAGATCCCAGGTATTTATATTGTTGTACCACTGGTATCAGTGAGGCCCATATCAGAGGGAGCGTGGGTAGGGGGTCTATAGGAAGGATTGCTGACTTTGACAGTTAATATATAATCCTAAAAAGGGACCGAACTGGGAAATAGTTTGGTGTGTTTGGAGTAGAGATATTTCAGGGTCTGCCAGATACAGGATGATATCATCTGCGTATAGGTTAAGCAGGCTTGCATGGAAGTGTAATGTGAGGCCTTTTATATTTGAATTATGTTTACGTTTTATGGCAAGCGTTTCTATGGCTAGGGCAAATAAGTAAGGAAATAGGGGGCAGTTCTTATTGAAGAACAGGAAATAAAACACAGCTCCTTTTCCTCACATTCTTTAATAAAACTAAATGCTAAAAAATGTAACCTCAAGTTATCAGTAAATATGCAAGGTGAGTTGAAGTTTTATGAAGATAAAAGCGACAAGATTAAAATAGATTGCACCTGGTTGCTTTTTTTTTTTACATTTTATATGGATTGAAATATTTAGGTAACTGGCATATTTATCTAAGAATTAACTTTATGATTAAAGTTTTTTGACTGAAGCTCCCTTTTTTTTTTAAACCCGTTTTTATTTTTGTGCTCTAATAAACATTTGTTACATCACAGTGCGACAAGTATATATAGTATTTAACAGTATATGTTTCTTGTTATTTTTTCGCGTTGTTTGCTTATATTTATTTTAGAGCGAAAATATATTAATTATTTATAAATAACTATAATACATTGCATATGGTTATTCAAGTTGCTCCCAGGTAGCATGGTTTATATATCTTTAGCGTAAATAATTATCTTTAGTTTTCAGAAAAGAGGGAAGAGGGAGAATTAAAGTAAGTAGTAGTCATTGAATATTAAGGGGAGATTGACCGCCTCATGTGGTATAATTTATTGTATTGTAGTTGCATCTGACTGAGTCCAGGGGTCCCAGACCTTTTGGTATTTATTTGGACATTTTCTGTGTTTATATAGGAGCTTGTGGTATGCTAGGTCATTGTTGACCATTCGAATCCATTGCTTCCGCTTCGGGGAAGTGTGGGACATCCAGTTCATAATAATTGTTTTTCAGGCATAGAATAGTAATTCCATTAGCAGTATTCTTTGAAATTTAGGCCAGTATTCTTCATTGAGTAGTCCTAGTAATTCCTCTGCTTTTTGGGGTACATGTAGAGATAGATGTACCCCATCTATGAGGTAATTTTATGCAAGAATTTTTGAATTGTTGGACATGTCCATATTAAATGCCAGAAATCTGCATTTGGTGATTTGCATCTGGGACATAGGGCTTCTGATGTTTGTCGCATATGTGTGATGCGTGTTGGGGATACAGTGGTGTGAAAAACTATTTGCCCCCTTCCTGATTTCTTATTCTTTTGCATGTTTGTCACACTTAAATGTTTCTGCTCATCAAAAACCGTTAACTATTAGTCAAAGATAACATAATTGAACACAAAATGCAGTTTTAAATGATGGTTTTTATTATTTAGTGAGAAAAAAAACTCCAAACCTACATGGCCCTGTGTGAAAAAGAAATTGCCCCCTGCCTAATAACTGGTTTTGTGGGCCACCCTTAGCAGCAATAACTGCAATACAGCGCTCTGGAGGAATTTTGGCCCACTCATCTTTGCAGAATTGTTGTAATTCAGCTTTACTTGAGGGTTTTCTAGCATGAACCGCCTTTTTAAGGTCATGCCACAACATCTCAATAGGATTCAGGTCAGGACTTTGAGTAGGCCACTCCAAAGTCTTCATTTTATTTTTCTTCAGCCATTCAGAGGTGGATTTGCTGGTGTGTTTTGGGTCACTGTCCTGCTGCAGCACCCAAGATCGCTTCAGCTTGAGTTGACGAACAGATGGCCGGACATTCTCCTTCAGGATTTTTTGGTAGACAGTAGAATTCATGGTTCCATCTATCACAGCAAGCCTTCCAGGTCCTGAAGCAGCAAAACAACCCCAGACCATCACACTACCACCACCATATTTTACTGTTGGTTTGATGTTCTTTTGCTGAAATGCTGTGTTACTTCTACGCCAGATGTAACGGGACACGCACCTTCCAAAAAGTTCAACTTTTGTCTCGTCGGTCCACAAGGTATTTTCCCAAAAGTCTTGGCAATCATTGAGATGTTTTTTAGCAAAATTGAGACAAGCCTTAATGTTCTTTTTGCTTAAAAGTGGTTTGTGCCTTGGATATCTTCCATGCAGGCCGTTTTTGCCCAGTCTCATTCTTATGGTGGAGTCGTGAACACGGACCTTAATTGAGACAAGTGAGGCCTGCAGTTCTTTAGATGTTGTCCTGGGGTCTTTTGTGGCCTCTCGGATGAGTTTTCTCTGCGCTTTTGGGGTAATTTTGGTCGGACGGCCACTCCTGGGAAGGTTCATCACTGTTCCATATTTTTGCCATTTGTGGGTAATGGCTCTCACAGTGGTTCGCTGGAGTCCCAAAGCTTTATAACCATAACTCAGGTGTGATAAACCACAGTTAAGTTATTTTTTAACAAGGGGGGCAATCACTTTTTCACACATGGCAATGTAGATTTGGAGTTTTTTTTCTCACTAAATAATAAAAACCATAATTTAAAACTGCATTTTGTGTTCAATTATGTTTTCTTTGAGTAATAGTTAAAGGTTTTTGATGAGCAGAAACATTTAAGTGTGACAAACATGCAAAAGAATAAGAAATCAGGAAGGGGGCAAATAGTTTTTCACACCACTGTAGGTAGGCTTGGTGGATGATGTAAAATTGTATAAGCTAGCATGGGAGATTCTGCTATGTCTTGGGTAAGTGATAGATCCAGGGTTTGAATGCTTTGTTTCCACTTTTCCGCTAGTGTTGACATTCTGGTTGCGTTTTAGTCCATATCAATAGTTTGTAAAGGAGAGAGGTTGTTCCCTTTAGGGGTTGCGTTTTGTAGTATGGATATCACTGAATGTGCGGTGATAAGGGGGATTTGTTCTTTGGATTCTGAGTATAAACAATGTCTTAGTTGCAGGTATCTAAATCTGTAGGATAGAGGTAGGTTATATGTTGTAGATGCTAATCATGGGTATGTGTAGTTGCTCCATAGGGGAGTATGATTGGATATTCCTTGAGGTTGTAAGATCAGATTTACTTCTCTCCATATTTTGTTTGCTTGGGTGTGTATCCTGGTTCCTGGTCCGATGATATGTGCTTCTGGGTTGACTATATAAGCCAGAAAGTGTCCTTTTAAGGTACAGGGTTAGCATATTATCTGAGGGTGTTGGGTGTTCTACCTGGTTGACCCAACACCTCAGTAGCTTAACTTGGCTCGCTAGGTAAAACAGTTTGAAGTTTGGGATTGATAGGCCAGCCAGATCTTTGGGTGCTTGTAATTACGACAGACGCACTTGTCGTCATTTGATAACCCAGAGGAATTCTATAAGTATACTATTGATTGCTTGGAAGTATTTATTGGGTACATAGCTGAGGGAGTGTTGAAGGACGTATAAGAGTCTGGGAAGTAGAAAGATTTTTACTAAGTTTGTTCGTCCTATTAAATTGAGGGGTAAGTGGTTCCATGATTGCGTTTTTTGTTTAATCCAGTGAATGAGGGGTTGAAGATTTAGTTTGTAGAAGGGTTTTGGGTGTTTAGTTATGATGATTCCCAGATATTTAAAGGATTGTACAGTTGGGATCGGGAAAGGCAGTTCTGTGTTTATCTCAGAGTTCGTGTCCAAAGCGTACAGTGTAGATTTAGACCAGTTTATATAGAGAACTGACAGGTCCAGAATCGAATATAGTGGGGTGTATTGCTCGCAGTGTTTCATCTGTTGCATCTAGGAAAAATATCACATCATCTGCATATAGTCCTATTAATTCTGTATATTTTCCTAGTTGTAGTCCATGAATATCTGGATGTGATCTCATTTTAGTAGCTATAATCTCTATTGCCATGGCAAAAAGGTATGGTGATAAGGGATATCCTTGCCTTGTTCCTCTGCCCAGCTAGTGATATTCTAGCTGTAGGTTCTTTGTATAGAAGTTGTACCAGGTTGACAAAATGTTGTCCGAATCCAAATTTTCGTAGAACCTCCCATATAAAGGACCATTCCAGTGAATCAAAGTCTTTTTGTGCATCTAGTGATAGTATTATTCTGCAGCCTTTGTTGTCATGGTCTATTTGGTTTTGAATAAGTGTACGGTGTATATTTATAGTAGTAGATTTTCCTGGCATGAATCCAGGTTTGGTTAATGAGTGTGAGATTGTAGTCTGTTTGCCAGTATTTTGGCCAGTATTTTATAGTCTGAGGTCAATAGAGAGATGGGGCGGTATGAACTGGGTTCATCTGGGTTTTTATCTGATTTGAGTAGCAATATAATGTTAGCTTCGTAAAGGGATTTTGATATTTGGTGGTTGTCGATGGAGTCTTGGTACATTTTGAGAAGGGGTTCTTTCAGATGATCTAGGTATCGTTGGTAAACAATTGGTAGGCCATCAAGACCTGGAGCTTTGTTTTTGTTCAGGTTTTGTATTGCTTCTGTTATTTCCTCAATAGAAATGGGTCGATTAAAGTAATTGCGTTGTGTTGAGTTAAGGTAGGAAGATGTTCGATAGATAGGCTTAAATTTCCTCTGTATGTATGTTTGTACATTATAATTCTGGTATAGGTCGTTATAATATTTTTGAAAACTCTCTAGTATCTGGGTAGTTTCAGTTAATGTGCCAAGCTGGGGGTCAAAAGGATTGTTTATAGGAAAGGGATTTTTTTTTTAGATTTTTCACGAAGCATGATAGTGTGTTCTCTGTCTGCTCTGTACCATTCTGTTTGGGTTTCTGGTGTTGGGTTTTAATGGAAGGCTTTCTTGTTCAGCTGTATTTTCAGCCAGTCTGGATTGCTTTTTGATGTAGTTTATTGTAGATCCTCGTATATAAGCTTTTAGGGTATCCCATTAAGTAGTACCGTATATGGGACATCTCCCTGGTCGATTTCCATACAGTTCTTTATTTGTGAGCTCGTTCTATCTGAGTCAGGAAATATGGTAAACCAGAAAGGGTTCAGTTTCCAGAATCTAGTGTGTTGTTTAGTGGAGCGTCGGTTAAGTGTTACCAGTACAGGTGTATGATCAGAGGGTCCTCTGGGTAAATGGGTTACAGTGTGTAGTTGGGTTGCTAGCATTGGGGATAGAAAAATATAGTCCAAGCGGGACATAGTTCCATATGTGGCTGAGTGAAATGTAAAGCCCTGGGTGTTTGGGTTTTTCTGTCTCCAAGCGTCGGTCCATTGCCAGGATGCTGTGAATTGTGCGAGTTTTGTATCAGAGGTTGTTATTGGTGTTGTCATCCTTGCTAGGTAGCGGCACCATAGCTCGTTTTGTACCATATTAAAGTCACCCATGCATATAACAGATGATGTTGGATATTCTGCAAGAAATAGGACCACTTGTTGTAGCAAGGTTATTGAAGTTGGTGGGGTGTTTATATATTCCCATTATTACATGTTGGGTTTGGTCTATTTCTATTGCCACCATGATATAACGTCCATTGGGGTCTGAACGTACTACGTATTCGGTGTCGTAGTGTGCAACGTATGAGTACGAGACCCCCCTGGAGTTTTTGGAGTGGCAGCTTTGCGCGGCCCAAGCAACCCAAGGCTTATGCAGCCAATCAGTTTCAGTGGTACGTTTCTTGAATGCAGACTTTGTCTGGTTTATGTCTATTAATTATGTCCTGGATTTGTATTCTTTTTAAAGGTTCTCTGGAACCTCTCACATTCCAGCTAAATAGCGTTAGGGTTTCAGCCATTTTTTGTTGCTGAAAGAATATTGATAGTTATAGTAGTCATAATGCGGTCGAGGATAGAGGAGAGTAGAGTTAGTAGGTTTATGGTTTTCTGAAAAGGTATAGCGAGGAGGAGGCAGAGTAGATTTTCAAGAGATATATTGAGAGCATCATTTATATACCAGTAGGTAATAAAAATAAAACATTTAAAACTTTTCAAACATATAATACACAACATAGTATAATTTAAAAGTTGGGTAACTGAAGTTTTAGGTATAATTGTATAAGTGTATTACTCTTTGGTAACTGTATACCCTAGGTAGATGGGGGGCGGAGTTTAGTATAGTACTTGAGGTTGAATAAAGACATATGTTCATCCAGTCCAACCCATCTAGCAATATCCTCATTTCCTGCCTAACTGTTGATCCAGAGGAAGGCAAAAAAAAATAACCACCAAATTTATAAATGGGGAAAACAATTCCTTCCTGACTCCAATTAGCAATCCAAAATTTCCCTGGATCAACTCTACATTATGAATCAATACCAGTTTAGATCTGGGTATCTCCGCTTTAGTTGTATAGTATTAAACCATGGTTGCGTTTTGGCATGGTTGAGTAGGCACTTCCTTTCGTTTTGATTTGAGGCACTGGGGGAGGGGGATGACCCGGGGTATATTTCAGAGTATGGGGATCAACCACTTGGCATATTCATATAGTAAATGAAGGAATGCTTTCCTTTTTGTTGTCACATACGTGTGGAGTTATACAGTACCTTTGTTTTATTATGGTGAGTAGGGGGTATATAGCTTGTAGTTACTGGGGGGTAAGTTTTAGGTCAGTTGGTAAGTGGGGAGGGTAGGGTGTTTTTGGGGGGGCAGTCAGAGGCATAGCTGGTATATCCATGTTGGTATCATACCTTTTATCCTCGTATCATCATATGCCCAACCTAGATCTTGCTCATTTTAAAGGACAATTATACTCACCTCTCCCTTGTTCCTTCCCCCCCACTCCTGCAAAGTACCTAGGGTGAGGACCTAAAACGCTAAGTCCTCACCTCCGGTACTTTACAAAAGTCCTGCACTACTTACTTGTAATCTCCCTCGTCGCTCTGGTCTGATCCTCCCCACTGGCACTTTGAGCTTGGGTTTATATAGGCCATTGTATTTTTCAAAATATTTTGTCATAATCGCAATATTAAGTATATACACATTGGCATTAAACATCAACAGTATGGACATCAAAACATATATTCTGCATGTATACTAAGAATTAGTATACTAAGAATTAGTGTTTTTTGTTCAGTTTAGTTATATTAATATAGTATAGCAATATGGTATAAACATTTTAGTATTAGACAATAAGTATAATATTGTTTATCAAGTATCAATTAGCATCGTTATCAATAATAAAAGAAAAAAATATAGTTTGTATATAGTTACGTGGACAATGTATATGATAGGCATTAGATGGATTAAAGGTAGCTTTCGGTGGCAAGCTATATGGTGTGGCTTGATCCGGTTGTGCGCAGAGTTCACATGGGCATCAGGTACGTCCGTTGCAGTTCCGGGCAATATCATATAGGGGGTTAATTGAGCCAGTCATAGAAGTAGCTCAGGTTATTGTTATAGTTCTGTAAATACTTTACAGTTTTCGTAACATAGGTAATGGGGTTGGGTGTTTGCCAAATACATACTTGGGGTTGGCAATTGCGTTTTTCCTGGTAGGTATGGGTAGCATTTGGGGTGGGTGTCTGTTGCGTTTAGTACTTACCACCCGGAGTTATAGTGTTTTGTGGTTGGAGAGCAGGATGGGTTCAAGGGGGTTGGTGTGTAGTTCACCGATTTGTTGTTTCTCACGTAAACAACACCATAAGTATTTGTAATCCAAGGGGTCATATGTGGGATTTTAAAATGTCAAGTGCTCAACATTTTGTAGGATCCTTGGACGACTGGATCGCATTGTAGTGCTTTAGGCATCTGGGGGTTGTCTCCTGTCTCCTCTGCATTGTTCAACCCTGTCTGCTGCTTCTGTAGCTTCGTTGAAGAAGAAGGTGTGTTGCTGGTATGTTATACGTAGGTGCACTGGATACATCATGGCATAACTTATGCCCATTTCTCGAAGTTGCTGTTTAAGTGCTAAAAATGTGGCCCTGCATTTTCGTAGGGTGGGGGAGAAATCTGGGAATATCATTATGATTGCATTATCATGTTTCAATATTTGTTTTGTTCTGGCTAGGCGCAGGATAGTATCCTTATCTCTGTAGTTGAGCAAGCGTACTATAAGGGGTCTTGCTCTGGCGCCCGTAGGGGGTTTTCTCCCTGGGACTCTGTGTGCTCTTTCTACAGTGAAAGCCAGGCTAAGATTTTCCCATCCAATCTGCGCCCCCAGCCAAGTTTCCAGGAAATCCTCTGGTCAGTTTCCCTCCACCTCCTCCGCAAACCCCACAAACCACAGGTTTTGTCTTCTGGAATGGTTTGCTAGATCCTCTAGGTGTTCTTTATGTTCGGAAACTTGTTGTTTTAGCTCGGTGAATTCCCTCGCTATAGGTGGTAGGTTGTCCTCTAGTTGGGAGATACGTTCCTCTGTTCCAGTAACTCTTTGGCGGAGTTTGTATACATCTTGTCGGAGCAATCCCACATCAATCTTGACCTCTTACAGTAATACAGTAAGTGAGGATTTTGTGTTTGTAATTGCCTAGAGAAGCTGGGTCATTGTAGGCTCGATGGTAGCTGATTGTGTAGCCGGCGTCACTTGGGTAGGTTGGATGGCTGTGCTACGCATGGCCTCTGAGGCGGGTAGAGTCACCACCGAGGAGGCCGCAAGTTCAGCAGTGGTCTCTTTGTTTTTATCCTGGTGCATGAATTGGCTCAGTTTTTCGGCTGCCATTTGTCTCTGCTTGTCTTTATCCTTATTTCTGGGCATAATTAGGTAGTCCAGGGGTGTTTGATTTGGCTTTTGGTGAAGTTTAAGTATATACAGTGTGCGAAGCTTGGGATAATGCGACTGCTCACAGCACCATCTTGGTCCCCCGAAGCTCCCTTTTAATTTATTATTTTAATTATATTCTTTTGTAAAAGGCATATTCATCTCCAGTACTAAAATCTATACTTGCGCTCCCAAACCCTAAGATCATTTTTATTGCTTACCTAACCATGGTCCCTGAAGCTCCTTATACCTCCTGATCTCTGCCTCCTAAGCAAGCTCAATGAGTTTTAGAAGGAAGGACGGAATTAAAGAAACCAGCAACAGAGGTAAGAAAGTGTAAAGATCTCAGAGTTTGGGGAGGTGGGATGGTAAGTATAGATAGATTGTGGCTGTGATATAAGATTACTTATTTTTAAGAATTAGTAGTCATATGGCTACTAAGTTAAATGGCATTCGAAATTAAAAATTAAATTTTGCTTGTGATGTACTGTAGCACTACATATTGGACGTTCTAGCCTCTAGGGAACTAAATGCGTTTAGGCCACAGTTCTCTTTTAAGGGTATATTTTTCCACAATAATTTTAGCTTGGTTTTCCCCTTTTGCAAAGTAATTTCTTAAAAGTGACTCCCGTTATTAATTATATTGCATTCTAAATGTCATTTTTGTTAACCAGAATTGCCATAAAGATTGTAATAGCTTTGTAATTGTTGTATTACCCTTTTCTTTAGGAGGCAAAAGTCTCTGCAGGTGGATGCAACGGTGTTTACATGTATCAGCATGTTGGCTAGATCCATGGGTCCCTCAATTCAACAAGATATAAAAGAGCTTTTAGAACCTATGCTTTCTGTAGGTCTTAGGTAAGCCATAAAAATCTAATTTATAGTGGCATTTAATATAATGGTGCATTGACTATTCAATTTCATTTGCTTTCAGCCCTGCCTTGACTGCTGTACTTTATGATCTTAGTCGCCATATCCCTCAACTAAAAAAAGATATTCAAGATGGACTATTGAAAATGCTTTCATTAGTTTTAATGCACAAACCATTAAGACATCCTGGAATGCCAAAGGGCCTGGCACAGCAGCTCTCATCTCCAAGCCTAACCAATATCCCTGAAATAAGTGATGTTGGAAGTATAACACTTGCTCTGCATACCTTAGGCACATTTGAATTTGAAGGTAATTTACTAATACATCTAAAATAAACCTACCAGCTTTTAATTTACTTGGTGTGGCAGAGGTTTAGTAGGATTTCTCTATTGAGTGGATTGTTAAGTGTAAACAAACAGAAAAGAGCCTTTAACCCTTTCACTGCCAGGAGATTTTCATTTTTTTTTGCGTTAACTGCCAGAAGAATTTTCAGGATTTTGCCCTTAATCGCTTTAGACTAATTTTACAGTAGGTTACCTTGCAGTAAATCAGGAATATTATACATTGTTTTTTTCAGCACAAAGTGTACTTTAACATGGTAACAGAATTTTGTAACTTTTCTGGAAATTTTACTGGAATTATGGGTAAAATATGTAAAAAAAATGAAAAATTTGCAAATTTTCATGGATTTTTCCCATTTTTACTTATAGTTATCTTAAGGTTACGCACAAAAATCTTTCTGTTTCTAAAAGCTCAGATACTCCCGAGTACAACGATACCAGATATATGTAGGTACCCGACTTTTCCTGTACAGGAGAACCCCCCAAACTAAAACTGCACCTCCTAGAATATTACACCAAATTAAAATGTGTAACCACTACTAACAGTTAACATAGAATATCTACCAAATTATCTAAACTATCCCCACAAGTGAGATATTTTTAGAAACTACACACTCGCAGGATTTTACGAGTGAGGTTAGTTTCGATCAAAATGCAGGTACCCGGACGCAGCTCTTCGTCAAATTGTAAGTTACTTTCTCACATTTTCCTTTTTTTCCTCAACTGTAAAATCAGAGACAAAATCAAATGCGAATTTCAGCTAAAAACTGTGGAGGAAAGTTCAAACGCATCTCAAATATGAAAGCCTAACCCCTCCCGAATAAAACGGTATGCCACATTCATGGGTGTACCCAGAGACATGGCTACCAACTAACCCAGAGCGTGACCAGTGCCAAATGTCAGTAGCAGCAAAAAAAAATTAGCCAGTTTTGTATTTGAACAGTCTGCAGTTTTTCCACGAAACACCCCCCCAACTCAAAAATACCCCGCACAAACTATATACTCCTGAAATCTATACACCTTCAGCTATGTAACGCCGTAGTTCGTTCATTCATATCATCAATGGTGTGGGCGCAGTTCTTCGTAGAAATTTGCACTTTTACCAGATTTTCAAAAAAAATGAACATCAAACAGCGTTCAAAAAGGTCGAAATCATGCCAAAACCCCATGGAATGTAAAAAAAAGTTACTAAATATCAATCTCCCAAATGTCCTGAATCAAACGGTATGCCATATGTGTGGTAACACACGCAGACGTGGAAGCGAAAAGCCACAAAGTGAGACAATGCACGATGGCTCAGAAACGGCGAAAATATTTAGCCAACTCCGAATTTGGACAGTCTGCAGTTTTTCCACAAAACACCCCCGTAACTTAGAAATAACCCCCACAAACTATATATTCCTGAAATCTACACACCTTCAGCTATGTAACGCTGTAGTTTGTTCATTCATACCATCAATGGTGTGGGCGCAGTTCTTTGTAGAAGTTCGCATTTGTCTGAAAAAACGAACATAAAACAACTTCAAAAGGTAAAAATCATGCCAAAACCTCATGGAATCTAAAAAAAAGTTACTAAATATCAATCTCCCAAATGTCCTGAATCAAACGTATATGCCTATGTGTGGATACACATGTGGACGTGGAAGCGAAAAGCCACAAGTGAGACAATGCACGATGGCTCAGAAACAGCGAAAATATTTAGCCAACTCCGAATTTGGACAGTCTGCAGTTTTTTCCACAAAACACCCCCGTAACTCAGAAATAACCCCCACAAACTATATATTCCTGAAATCTAAACACCTTCAGCTATGTAGCACTGTAGTTCGTTCATTCATACCATCAATGGTGTGGGCGCAGTTCTTCGTAGAATTCGCACTTTCTGAAAAAATGAACAAAAAACAACTTCAAAAGGTAGAAATCATCCAAAACCTGACGGAATGGTAAAAAAAAGTATATAAATATCAATCTCCCAAATGTCCTGAATCAAACGGTATGCCATATGTGTGGTTACACATGCGGACGTGGAAGCGAAAAGCCACGATGTGAGACAATGTATGATGGTTGAGAAACAGCGAAAATATTTAGCCAACTCGAATTTGGACAGTCTGCAGTTTTTTCCACAAAACACCCTGATAACTCAGAAATACCCCCCACAAACTATATATTCCTGAAATCTAAAACATTCAGCTATGTAGCACGTTAGTTCGTTCATTCATACCATCAATGGTGTGGGCGCAGTTCTTCATAGAATTTCGCATTTCTACACAATTTTCTGGAAAAATAGAGAAAAATACATTTCAAAGTTACAAAATCACACCAAAACCCCATGTAATGTAAAAAAAACTTACCAAATATCAATCTCCTAAATGTCCTGAATCAAATGGTATGCCATATGTGTGGTTACACACACGGACGTGGAAGCGACTAGTCAAAATGTAAAACAATGCGCAGTGAGCCAATAACAGCATTTTCCCAGATTTTTCAAACTGAACACCCCTCTAACTTGGAAATACCCCCACAAAACTATATATTCTCAGAATCTACATACCTTCAGCTACGTAACGCTGTAGTTTGTTCATTCATACCATGAATGGTGTGGGCGCAGTTCTTCGTAGAAATTCGCATTTGTCTGAAAAAATGAACAAAAACAACTTCAAAAGGTAGAAATCATGCCAAAACCCCATGGAATGTAAAAAAAAGCTACTAAATATCAATCTCCCAAATGTCCTGAATCAAACGGTATGCCATATGTGTGGTTACACACGTGGACGTGGAAGCCAAAAGACACAAAGTGAAACAATGCACAATGGCTCAGAAACAGCAAAAATATTCAGTCAAATCTGAATTTGAACAGTCTGCAATTTTTCCCCACAAAACAACCCCCACAAACCATATATTTCTCGAATCCATACACCTTTATCTACGAAATTCTGCAGTTTGTTCATTCGTACCATCAATGGTGTGGGCGCAGTTCTTCGTAGAAGTTCACAGTTTTAGCAGATTTTCTAAAAAATTTGAAAAAAAACACTCTCAAAGGTAGAAATCATGCCAAAATCCCAAGTAATGTAAAAAAAAATTACCAAATATCAATCTCCCAAATGTCCTGAATCAAACGGTATGCCCTATGTATGGTTCCACACGCAGACGTGGAATCAACTAGCCACAAAGTGAGCCAATGAACAGTGGCCCAATTACAGCAACTTTTCAGATTTGTCAGACTAAACACCCCTCTATATTAGAAATACCCCCCAAAACTATATATTCTTGGACTCTACACACCTTCAGCTACACAATGGTGTGATTCTTTTATGCATACCACCAATGGTGTGGGTGCAGTTTTGTGTACAATTTCGCTTTCTTACCAGATTTTCAGGAAAAATTTATAAAAATACAATTCAAAGTTAAAAATCATGGCAAATTTCCATGTCATGTAAAAAAAACTTGTCAATTATCAATCTTCCAAATGCCCTGAATCAAACGGTATGCCATATGCGTGGATGCACACAGGGGCGTGACCACCAACTAGCTCAAATGGGACGCATGCACCAGTGTAATTACAAGAAAAATATCAAAGTGCTCTGTAATTTCAAACAGCCCCAAAACTTTGAAATGCCCCCCACAAATAAAACCCCCAACTAAATATCAATCTCCCACATGTTCTGAATCAAACGGTATGCCATATGCGTGGATGCACACAGAGACGTGGCCACCAACTAGCTCAAATGGGACGCATGCACAAATGCAATTACAAGAAAAAATCAAAGTGCTCTGTAATTTGAACAGCTTACCCTTTTTCTAAGGAAACAGTCCCGAAACATGGAAATTCCCCCCACAAACTATATATTTTTGGAATCTACACACCTTCAGCTACGTTACGGTGCCATGCTTTCATACATGCATGAAGAATTCCAGACCCAGCGATCCAAAGAACTCTGTGTTTTTACGAGATTTTGTGAAAAATAAAATAAGATGATTCAAGGGTTGAAATCCTACCTAAACCCACTTGACAAGCAAAAAAACCCACTAAATAGCAATCTCCCACATGTCCTGAATCAAACGGTGTGCCATTTGCGTGGGTGCAAACAGAGACGAGGCCACCAACTAGCTCAAATGGGACGCATTTAGAAGTGCAGTTACAAGAAAAATTTTTAAAAACGCCACAACCCACCCCCCACACACACACTCTCCCCCTTTTAGTGGTATTTTAGTGAAATCGGTTAGTATGGAGAGTCACACACGTTTTTGCACACTTTACTGATCCTAAAAATTCAATACGGTCTTTATTTGGTACCTCTGCAAAATTTCCTTCTAAAAAATAGGCTTAGTTTCCCTTGAAATCGTACAAATAAGTATCCGCGTTTACTTTACCGATATCACTGGGGACATTGGGGAGCTTGGAGAAGACAACTTTTTTTCTAATTTATAGTTTTAGGGTAAAAAAAAAAAAAGGGTGTGTGTATCACTTTAAGAATTTTTTTGTGTGTATTTCCCCATTTTTTCCCCGATCATTCCCAAAGATGATCATCAGATCATCTTAGGGAATGATACCGAACTTGGAATACGGGCATAAATGCCCGTTTTCCAATTCGAAATCCGATCAGAAAAATCACTTCCCGGAAATCATTTTCCAGGAAGTGATTTTTCATTCATTGGCAAAGATCAATAATTTGGTGATCAGAAGTGATCACCAAATTTTGATCTCTGTCCCCATTTTTTTTCTAAGTCTTCGCTAAGTAGCAAAGACTTAGAAAAAATCCTATTTGTGAATGGAACTTTGAGTTCCATTCACAAAATGTATAGAAAAGCTGTTAGCTTGACAGCTTTTTCTATACTTAGGGACTGCAGCATGATCTCCATAGATCATGCTGCAGTACCTCCACTGGACCACCGGGGGCAGCAGTGTACCTCCATATGGGAAGACCCCGGTGAAGGAGGAAGTTCTGTGATGTCACCGGGGTCTCCCATTCAGCTTCCTCCTCCGGACCGGCAGCTTCAAGGTAGGGAAAACTTCAATGTAGGATATCTCCTGATCCCCCCCTCGGATTTGGACGAAACCGAGGGGGGATCGAGGGGACTAGGGGGGCAGTTGAATGCTGCCCCCCGATCGGCCCTAGCAGGGGGGAAAAAAATTTTTGGAGGGGGGAAGCCACAGATCGTATATTCACGATCTGTGGCAGTTAAAGCATTCTCTGCACAGATCGTGAATATACGATCTGTGGCAGGGAAAGGGTTAAGGGTTAGACCACACTAGCGTCTTTTTCACACACTTAAGGTCACATTTTGCAGATGAGAAATGCAGAGCAGTGCACGTCAGTGTGGGTGGCCACACGTGAAACGTGCGTGTTACTGTCCGTAATAGTATGGCTTCAGCCTAATGGGGCCCAAACACGGACCAATCCTGATTGTACGATCGGGATTGGTCTGATAAAATTTTCTCTCTTTCCCTGAAATGGAAAAAATACATACGAAGATCGGCCATACACAAATGGATATCCGATATAGTATGGCCAGGATTGCTGTGTGTATGTCTCCATAAGTTACAGAATCATGCTGCCCAGAATCAATGGTAAAGTATTACTTTATTATTCACATAGAAATCACTTAATGCATTTCTTTCTTGACCCAGCAATTACGCATGGGTATCCACAGGTGAAAGTGGCTATACGATATAGTGAGAAGTATAGCCACTACATATGTGTTTCCTATGTAGTTTATTAGTCTTTTTAATAAGGAGCAAAAAAAAAAGAAAATAGGTTTTATCTTCAGGTTAGAAATTTGTATTTATACAGTGAGAATGGTAAAACTCTTCAGCTGTCTTCCAGTAGATGTGGCAAAGACAGGTTTGTTTTATAATTTTAAGAGGGGCTGGATATGTTTTTAAAGGGAAACTAAAGTTAAAATAAAAAACACTTGGGCTCGATACAAAGTGCATGATACATAATGCACAAAATACAGTAAAGTTTTCCCATAGGGTCTGCCATCTTTTACATAAACATGGAAACATAGTTATTAAGATTGAATAAAGACATTCTGTAATATTTATGGTGAAACTCCCAGTGGTGTTTAAGGTTAAAGGATCAAAGCAGCACTTGTTTTCCACTTTTGAAAGTGTAGGCTCTTTCAGTAAACTTTGTTTCCGCTCATAAAAATATAAAAAGATATAAAAGATCAAGTTGTTTTAAAAGTTCTTAACAGATAAAAACTGATAAAAGTATATACTTAAATGGATCAATTCTACTTATTCTACAAGTAAGGATGCAGATTCAGCCAGTAGTAAAGTTTGATAAAAAACAGCTTTATTGAAGTACACTCACACACATGCTTAAAGTCCTAAGTGCCTATACTTTCCATAAAAACAACACTGTACAGTGTTATTAGTTGGATCCCCTTAGAATCTCTGTCTGCAGGGGCCAGGTACCATATTTAGTCAACGCGATTCACTACCTTTTATAATTGTAGCTTGAGAATGTCTTAAGAAAGCTACAATTATAAAAAGTAGCAAAACGTGTTGACCCCAGAGTACCCTTATTTTCTTCAGTTTCCTCCTTTGTCCCAAGATATATAAGTTAAGAGACCTGGATGAATGAGAACCTTCACAAGCATGATTCTGCCAGTCTTCCTCCTGGCTTCAGCACTATCTTTAATAAAGAAATAGTCCAGGATTAAACTGGGAAATGAAAACTGTAAGTGCTATAGCTCCTTAACGAAATTATATTGTGAGATAGGAATAATCAATAATACCTCACTGTCCCAGGTACTTTTCATTTCTAAAAAGCTCATTTTTAGAGTATAGTTATCCTTTAAAACCATGTATCTTCATGGTCATTGGGCTACATGCACAATGTACTTTGTTTTTAATCCAAGTTGATTTTTAACTTTAGTTGTCCTTTAAACAATCAGCTGCTTACTTCCCTTGCCTCTCCGGTCCTCTTCCCACTTGTCTCTACAGTCTGCGATGTAGCCAATGATCATGGACTGTCACTGGCAGTAGCTGAGGAGCAGAGTGGCAATTACAAGAACATTTTTTGAGTTTAATTTAACCTCTTAAAGGGCAACTATACTGAAAAATGCTGGTTGTATTGGGTAGCGCACACCAGAGAGAACCAACTTTAAAACATCATTGCCTATGATTAAGGGCCGCATGTAGCCAGAAACGCATCAGGCGTACCTGACCCATGTTGCTTCCATTTTCTGATTAAATAAGCTTTTATTTTACCTGCTGGCATCCAAAAGTCTTATATTTTAAAGTTGGTTCTCTCCGGTGTGCGGTACCCAATACAACCAGTGCTTCAGTAAAGTGTGTTCGGGAATTAGCGAAAGGCCTGGGACGGCTGCACCTGGGTCACCAGCGAACAAGAGTGAGTACTCCCCACACCACAACATTTAAAGTTGAAATTTTATCGCATATAGAGTTTGCTGTTATATTGAAGTTGGAGATTGTTAAACATTGTGTGAGGGATCCGGGGTCTTTATACACCCGGATCAACTCAATTTTTAAGTGAGTGCCATCTATATCAACGAATTTAACGTGTGTGTTATAACATTTATGTTCACATTTGGATAATTAGCTTCCCTATCATTAAGGATTACAGAGCTGTGAACAGGGTTCACAGATTTCAGCTGTATACTGAATAATGACTGCCTCATCTTAATCTGTCCCTTACACTTAGTCACTGCATGCCTTCAGTACTTGCTTTGCTTATGCTCAGTTTCCCCTCTACCACTCTTAAAGGGACACCATAGCAATTTTCAATAGCTACCAGGTAGACCTATAACTCATAGGAAGGTAGGATAGTTTATTTCTACCTCTCTGTGCTCAATAGAACTCAATGCAGCTTTGCACTTACCTGAAGGCGCTCTGTTAACTACTAACAGATTATTATTGCATTGTCCCAATGTGCCTGACAATAAGCAGTTTAGTTGCAGCGAACGGAGCACAGTATGTAAGTGTATAGCTGCATTGGATGAGTTCTATTGAGAGCAATAAGCTAACCTACATCTCTGTGACATATAAGTCTACCTGGCAGCTTTTTTAAATAGTAATTTAGTAGCCCTTTAACCAATTCCCCCTTCTATCTGACTAGACTTTGTGAGGAAAAGCATGGTCGGTAAACACCATGCCAGCACTGAGAGAGTTTCCCACCATGTAATGCACTCATTATTATTATGGATTCATATGTGATGATTTAATTGAGAGCAATATACAAGGATACACAAGGAAAGAGGATCTTGCCCGCCCAGTGAGCTTACAGTATCAAAGCAAAGTCCTAAATGCGGGCATGGGAAGAGGTGACAAGCTTGAAAGAGAGGATATAATTTTCAGAGTGGAGGTTATGCCTAGGATGGTACCTTTTGGGGGGATGTATTAGATAGTGCTTTGCAGGATAGGATAAGCAGCTTGAACTAGATCATATGTGTGATGGGCAGCTAGTGGAGAGACTGACAGAGAGGAGAGATTTTTGAGAAGAAAAATTAATGAGCTGGACAGCAGCATTTAAGATAGATTTAAGTGGTGCCTGTTGGTTGTTTGGTAAACCAAACATAAGGGTGGTACAGTAGCCAAGCTGGGATATGGTTAGAATTTTGGTAGCATCATGTGATAGGAA
Source organism: Hymenochirus boettgeri (assembly GCA_019447015.1). NCBI lineage: Eukaryota > Metazoa > Chordata > Amphibia > Anura > Pipidae > Hymenochirus > Hymenochirus boettgeri. The sequence continues at coordinate 119,867,142 of CM033475.1, read as the reverse complement.
GGGACAAATGCAATTATTTGGGTTGGAGCCGACAGGAGTTGGTGGGTGTATTGACAAGGGGTTTAAAGGAAAGATCAGAGTCTAGCATAATTCCCAAGCAGCAAAAATAAGGAACATAAGTGGCTAATATCACCCGTGCAATTGTTGCCTATATCGGCTCTCAATACATCACCCAGTTCCAAATAATGGGAAATAAAAATAAAAACATTTTTCTAGTATAAAGGTTAATCCAAATGTGGGTTAATGACATTGGTATTTTTCCTCATTTTATTTTTTTAGGACACTCTCTCACTCAGTTTGTGCGTCACTGTGCTGACCATTTCCTTAATAGTGAGCACAAGGAGATCCGTATGGAAGCTGCTCGTACTTGCTCTCGTCTACTAACTCCCTCGATTCAGCTCCTTACAGGACACGGACATGTTAGCCAGACAGCTGTCCAAGTGGTGGCTGATGTCTTAAGTAAATTGCTAGTAGTTGGGATTACAGATCCAGGTAGCATTATTTATTTATACACCGGTACTATAAAAGTTAAATTGTTCTTCAGTTGACAAAAGTTGTTTATGCAATTCAAAGTATTTGAGCTCTCTTTGTACTTTATTGAATCTGTTTGACAGACCCAGATATCCGATATTGTGTACTAGCATCATTAGATGAGCGTTTTGACACTCACTTGGCACAGGCAGAAAATTTGCAGGCTCTCTTTGTAGCGCTGAATGATGAGGTTTTTGAGATACGTGAATTGGCAATCTGCACAATTGGTCGTCTGAGCAGCATGAACCCTGCATTTGTTATGCCATTTCTTCGCAAGATGCTTATCCAAGTATGTAATTTTAATTTTTTTTTTATCTTTGAGCATTTTAGCAGCAGACATTATGTATATACCTGCAAGCAAAATATCTGTGTTACTGTTTATAACAATTGTTTTTCTTGTTAGATTCTGACAGAGCTAGAACACAGTGGTGTTGGTAGGAATAAGGAACAAAGTGCACGCATGTTGGGACATCTTGTATCCAATGCCCCACGGCTTATCCGTCCGTATATGGAGCCAATTCTTAAGGTACAGGTGATTGTGGGACCTTGGGGTAAAGAGTCAATAGGAGTAGTATACACTGTATGGATGTAATGTTTGAAACTTGTCCTTATATTATGTCGTGCAAGCCTGAAACGCGTCAGTCATTCTCCACTGTCCCCAGCCTAAAAGCTCTTTTATAGGTGACTATTAACTGGATGAAATAAAGGATTTTATTTAAAAATTGATTTGCTAGCACACGAATCAGCTGATGAGAACCGGAGCGGAGGATCTGGCAGGACGGGAGCTGCCATTTTTCTACATGCTTATATTATGGAACTACTATGGAAGTAGTTAAGTCCCTGGAAATGTTTGCTAACATTAAACAGGGATATAACCTCTTTTAGCAAAGTGGTCACAACCACTTTTCCTTTACATTTTCTGTAGATTTGTCACTCTGATCTCAGATAACAGAGTTATCTGTGCATTTGGTAAGGAAAATCTTAGGTCACAAAACTTCTAGGGTCAATACAGTAAATTTACCCATGTTAATTTTCAGCAACCACTTAGATGATATTTTACTGATCTGCTTCAATTACAAAACATTTAAGAACATCCAATTGGTTGCTGCAGATTAACAGTACAGGCCAAATTTTGCACCTCTTATTAAATAAACGCTTTACAACGATCTACAGCAATGTAGTGCCTTATTTGTAAGTTTTCTAAGAGTGCTCCCAAATTTGTTACTTATTTATTTATTTTTTGGTCTCTCCTCTCGGTGCGTTTTGAGTGCGTTTTAGACAATGCCTTTTGTCCGCGTTCCGGTCATTTTGCAGGTTAACAGACATGCGATTTTCTATGTGTTTGTCGGCAGTTCCGGTCTGTTTATGTTCATGTGCATTTTTTGGAAAATCACAGTAAAAAATAGAGAACGCAAAGGAAACTGCAAAAAATAAGTTTGTCCACTTTTTTTTTTTTGCGTTGCCATAGACTATTATTAAAGGGCTATACTGACACACACAGAACAAAAGTCATGCACGCATACGGATAAAAAAATTAACAAAATAGATTAGGAACTCAAATCATTTAGGGGGAACTGAACTTCCGATTTCGATTATATTTTAAATTACATTGCTATTCGCAAGGCGCACACAAAATGGAAAACACTACACACACTGTTCAAGCAAACTATCTCTCTTTGACATTTTTTTGTGAGGTTTTCTCCTTGATAATATATAACAGTATTTCAAAATATTTTTTCCTTTGTGTCTTTTAGGCTTTAATTTTAAAGCTTCGTGACCCAGATCCCAATCCTGGAGTTGTGACAAATGTCCTGGCTACTGTAGGAGAACTTGCTCAGGTTAGATTAAAACTGTTAAAGGTTCTAGTAAAAGTGGAATTGAGGCCTTTAAGTAAGGCTTCAATGAGAACTAAACCCAAATTTTTACACTCCAGAATCTGAAAATATCTGCTCTAAAGACACCAATTATCCCAGTACAGTAAATAGCATTAAAGTAAATGTAACCCTCTGAAGAAGAGGCCAGTCGTGACCAACTGTAACAAGTCTGCAGTATCTTATCTTTTCCTTCTGAAAGCAGAGGCTTTGTTGTCCTTTAAATCCTTAAAAGCCTTTAGTAATACCTTAATGGGGTGTGGATCACATCTCTCAGCCAACAGTTATTTACGGCTATTTTTAAGTCCACAAACTGTTAATTAGCTTTCCTCTCCTTTTGTAAACTTTAGACAGATTGACATTTTACTGGCATTTTGTGTCTGTAACAACACAGCTGGGTAAAAAAAACTTTTTAACTTGTTCTGTTAATATTAAAGATAAAAGATAAAAGAGCAGAACCTAAAATGGCAGCTAGTTTCCAAAGAAGGGCATAGCAAAAGATATGAAATTAATAGATGTTTCAAAAGTGAAGAGAAAACCTTGGTAATTGTAACAAATAATTTTAACTTTACCTTTAAATACATTTGTGCAATATCAATTGATCACACATGTTTTATTCGGTTCATTTGTCAAATGTTGACAATTTACTTATGTTAATGAAGTAAAACCTTTACATGGACCTTTTCATTTAAAGGGTAATTAAAAGGAAAAAACTATTTGGGCTAGAAACAAAGTGCATAGTACATAATGCACCAGGTGAGTAACATCTGCCCTGTGACAGTAAAAATACATGGTTTTAAGGTGGTCATATGGTGGCTGTCATTGTTGCTTCTCTTTTGGTACCCATTGAGTGTCACACATGACAATAGCCATGACAGGGAGCACATCTAAGTAAATGCCATAAACATAATTAAAAAATGTGGGTGCTGTGAGCAGCCCAAGCCACCCACGGTTTGTGTAGTCATCTTTGAGTGCTAGGTAAAAGGTGCGTTTCTTGGAGATAGATAATGTCTGGTTGGAGGGATTGTACCCGTATATACTCGAGTATAAGCCGACTCGAGTATAAGCCGAGGCACCCATTTTTGCCTCAAAAATTAGAAAAGATGATGACCCGAGTAATAAGCCGAGGGTATACAGTAACCCTAACACCTTTCACTGTAATGTTTGGAAACTACAACTCCAGCATGCTTGGTTTCTGGGAGTTGTAGTTTCCAACCACCTATAGT